>APFE031211086.1:48888-79766 GCA_000404065.3 Pinus taeda | reverse complement strand
ACACAATGTTAAACAAAACATCGTCTGCCAGACATAACCGAATTCCGCTCAGAGCTCTAGCATCCATCTCATCCCATTCATCCTCCGTCATGGAAGCAGGTCTTTTGTTTTTCCCCAACATTGCTTTCGCCACACCTTGTTGAACCAGCAGATCATGCATCTTCACCTTCCAGATTTCAAAATTATTCTTACCATTGAATTTCTCAATTTCGAACCGGGCACTTTGATTTTTGGCCATCTTGTATCAGCAAAAAACAATAATCTCCAATATCCAACCAACCAGCAAAAAAAAATTGCCAATGCCTTTGTTTTTACTCAACAAAAACTACCTATGCCTTTAAAAATTTTACACAAAAATCTGCGTGTGCCTTTGTACTTATGCCATTAAAAAAAAATATAAGTCCTTTTCAAAAAAAAAAAAAAAAGTCTTCAATATCCCTTATAACTCTTTTTTTTTAATGGCATAAAAAATTACTTCCTCCACCACATGCGTTCACCACTTTAACTTATTACCACCACCCATATAACATATTAATCCCCCATATATTAATCCACCATATGCTTTCAACGTTTTTTTTGTTTGAACACATATAGGTTATATAACTTGAAAAGAGCTGCTTTTAAAACTTTATAACTTATAAAAAATGGACCTTTTAAAAAAAAAACTGCCACAAAACTCCACGCAGCAATGGTTTATAACTCCATACAGGCTTTGAGCATATATATATGTTATATGATTTAAAAAAATAAAATAAACTACCGTGTAGACGTCCACAAGTTCCATTTATTCCTCCCCACAATGAAACACAGTCCATTTAATTTTCACGGGCATACAAATATCCACGTAAAACAAACATTTGTCTTACAAACAAAATTCCAGCGCTATCCCAACAACAATTTTCATTGTGTTATGGAATTCGGTCAAATGAACAGAACGCGTAGGGGCAATGAAACACTAAGCAGGGGTCATTTCATAAGCATGACATTCGGTCATATGCACCAACAAAATAATACAACACCCACCAGCTATTTAAACAAAGTAACGCACCACTTAAATCCAAAATTCAAATGCGTTGAATGTACACACGGACCAGCGCTTTAACCAAAAAATACGCAGCTATTTAATAGGCACCAGAAGTTTAAATACCAGGTATTAGCGCTTGGCTCATTGATTAACATACCAGGTCACGTTCTACGCACCAAAAGCAATCAATATCAGCAACTAGCAACACCAGCGCTCCACCTCCAAATTGTGCAGCTCCTTCTCCAGCACCTCCAACATGCTCTGATACCAATTGTTGGATCAGTTGCTCAGCAATAAATTAAACACACAGCAGAAGCAAGCACATAACACAGTATTTAACGTGGTTCACCCAACCAATCTGGGCTACGTCCACCAAACATAGGCATCAGGAATATATTAATCAAAAATATTGGAGATTACATCAAGAAATCCTCACACACAAACCATCCGAATGGTTGACTATTATATAGAATAGAGAATCTAACAACCTCATAACTCCCTCACATCAAATATAGGAGGCATTAACTCCCTCCCAATAACCTGGAGCTAATCTAGGAACTGAATCCCTATTGTTGTCATCCTTCAGAGATTTTTGCCTATTTGACTCAAACAGAAAAAATCTCAACATGAAAACCATTCATCAAATGAGAACTAGAAAATAAACAATGGAGTAATGGTCATCATTAAAAAGAAATATCAAGGGTTAGAGTTTTTCCAAACCCATTTCCCATCATTCGATCATCTCGAGCGATCTTCACCCTTCATTTGTATATGGTCTCACAACCCACATGAATCCCATGTGATCGGCAAGTGGGCGTGAACATGGGGCAATACAATATTTGTTACGCATCAACCCATGGTACCATCCTTAATATGAATATTGTAAAAATATTGTAAAAATTTTAATATAAGGGGGTGCATTATAATATTGGAACACAATACAAATTAAAATGTTAATATAATTAATAAACTAGTGGGCCTGCATATGCACCGAAATAATACCATAAACCATAAACAAGAAAGGCTAGTGGGCTTGCATATCCACCCAAATAATACCATAAACAAGAAAGGCTACCCTAAACGAGAAAGGAAAGGCTATGTAGCAGCTAGTACCTACTTTCAGTGGGAAGCGGGGCTGGAGCTTGTTGTTAATGGAGCTTATGTTGGATTGTGCACGTACACAGGTGATACATAATTAGAAATTAAGCTGTTGTTAATGGAGATTATGTGGGATTGTGTGCACAGGTGATAGAAATTAAGCATACGGCACCCCCATAGATCCACACTTATTCCCCATTTACTTATTCCCCATTCAGAAATTCTGCATTGAACAGGTTATTGTAACTTTAAACCCAACAGCACCATCATAATCTCAAGTCGACATAGAGCTATTATACATCAAGCTAGGATGTTCCCTCAGTCTTACGACTTTGGTGCAATAGTTTTGATTTGTTTGCTCGTCATTTCCAATGTGGTCATGTGTTCCGAATCAACTTCATGGCTCCCAGCAGACTTCCAACCCTATTTGCTAGCAAGAGATGGAAATCAATATATATACGTCAAGTTATTTGCTCACAATCAACAACTAGTTGCTCCCCCATCCCTAATGGGTGGTAATGTTTCTAAGTGACCCTCGGCAAATTGAAATGATCCTAGCTCCCACACCCCTGGGACGGGGGGCCACCTGCCCATTCATTCATTTCCACAACCTTACTGAGCATTCAAGTAAGTCAAAGGTAAAAGGTATCAGCAGCATCAAGATCAAAGATTGCACGCGAGAGAGCTTCTTCGTCTTCCACTATCCATTTTTTTCTACTGGATGTACTAGAAGATACAGGCTAAGCATAATTGGTAGGTCAGTTTCCATTTAATAACTTAAAATACTCATTTGTCTGCTTCTGTATTGTACCTATTTCTTATGTATTGTAACTATAGCAGTTGGTGCAAGCCCAAACTGGCTCTTTCTTTCACGGAAAGAAGGTGGTCAGGAATGACAATCTACAACCAGATGGAAAGAAGGCAGCCACTAATGACAATCTGCAACCAGAGGGCAAAAAGGCAGCCAAGAATGACAATCTGCAACCAGAAGGAAAGAAGGCGGCCAGGAATGACAATCTGCAACCAGAGGCACCTGTCTCGGACGATATATCAATCTCTCTCCTCTAATTCAATCGGTCCACACATATAGCAGGCCATCGTTATAGGCCATCGTTACAGCTATGGCAACCTTTTTTGGGAAATTTAAGAGTATGTGAATAAATAACATGTTCCTAAAAATATGTTAATAAACGTGCATCTATCAGGTGACAACCTGCGGAGCCCATGCAAAACAAAACGTGGATTTATTTCTAAGGATACTTTGCCACTAAAGACATCTGTGATTGCACCCATTCACCTTAATTACATGAAAATTAAAAGACAAATTCATACTTTCCATTTATTTGTAATTTTATTTACACGTTAAAAATGCTGCAACATCAATTCTACGGAAAAAGAAATTGTTGCTGCTCCATTTTTAGTAAAAAAATCAAAGTCCACAGGTTGTGAATTTTTCTTGTTTCTCCATGGGCATTGCAGACATCGTCGTTGATATACCTTTCATGCTCGAAGGTACAAACTTTCTTACTTTCTTTAGCCTTTAAAAGTTGTTTCGATGGTTCAATAAAGGTGCAATTGATCCCTAACCGTCATAGGCAAATGAAAAGAGACGACTAGAGAGGAGATGGTTGACCACCCATGATGTGGACTTCGAGTACGAAAGCTTGTATCCCTTTCAGTTAAAGACTCGGATCTGGTGCCATACGCAAAGCACACATAAAAGGCAGTAAACTGCCCAGTAGGCCCATTGTCCCTTCCAGTGCTATAAATTGAGCCAGGTAAAGAGATGCATAGCTCACAACATCCCTTTGAGTGACATAGGCGAGGAGCGGGGCGGCTTGAGCCAGTTGTTTATGCAAGAAAACAGTGTTGTGACCAACTTGTGATGAGAGACCGGTCGTTGTAATATTAACTTTAAAAAAATAATAGAAATTGAAAACTAATATGTATATATAGATTTTTTGAAATTTAACGTATTATTATGAGAGTAAATAGCTAAAATATTAGGGAATCATTATTATTATGAGAATAAATAATTAACCACTATTTGGGAATTGAAGGTTTAGATATTTCTCATAAATAGATATCCTCATAAATTTAAGAACCATGATTTTCATTAT
Organism: Pinus taeda; assembly: GCA_000404065.3. Lineage (NCBI taxonomy): Eukaryota > Viridiplantae > Streptophyta > Pinopsida > Pinales > Pinaceae > Pinus > Pinus taeda. Next base: position 75,524 of record APFE031211086.1, on the reverse strand, counting down.
CTAAAATTGTAAGTGAAACTTGAAAGTGCTCAAATGAGAATATTATATATCGTTTAATAATAGATGGTGACATAATAAACCGGAATAGCTGGTCGGCAACAAGTTCTTTCACAATCGCCTGCCGTTGGTTTCCAATTCGCCACGCTACACATTTTCACGCCCAAGTAACATATTTGTATGGATGGACGATCCAGCTCAGCAGTGGATCATATTAGTATGGATGGTCGATCGAGTATTTCTTTCTAAGCATTATCTTAAAAACTTAATTGTATTCCTTGAATTAATAATAGTATTCATCTTCCAGGTGCATGTTGGCCATGCGTTTAATAATAGTATTCATTTTCCAGTTATTGCATGCCACCCACTTGCCCTGTACCCTTTTCCATTTAAAGCATGTCTGCATGGCTCTTTGTCTAGCTTGGAATGGACAATCCCACGCAAAGACAAAGGTGAAGGTGAGAGCAAGAAAGCTAAGAGCAGAGCGCCTAGTTACAAGTTTACCTGGTTGAAGCATCACTAGAAGCATATGTGTTTTGCTGAGTAACAGCTTCAGTTGATCGACTTGAACCAATAGATTCACCAACCTATATTCCAGTACCTATAACCACCCTTGTTTCTGGAACTTCATATGTATCTGTGCCTGCCTCTCGTACCTTTGCTCGAGGTGCTCTTACCCTTTCTTCTGCGTCTAGTGCTAGTGAACTAGAAGAAACTGCAATGCATTAAAACTACAGAGCACAAATCCAGAAGTACCTGGTTTACCCTCCGGGTTTTCTGTTTTTCTTTTCATTTGTTGGGCAATCTCAATGTGAATTCATCAAAAAGTGATTTCAGATCATCATAGAATGCTCTAATTTATTAGTGTCAGTATCTTGAATGATTCCGATCGGCTCTCTATCCACTATTTCAGGGCAAAATACAAGTAAATTTCTAAACATTTCTCTCTTTTTGATGTGAACTATCATTTTAAATTACCTTTTTCCCATTTATTTTAGTAACGGGTTGTCAAGAATGGATTTCAACTTCTTTTTACTTTGAAATAGAAAATGTTTGTGTTTGGTAATCCACAGCAAGCATGATTTTTAAGTGTTTAATTTGGGAATTGTTGGGTTTTGGGTTGGTAAGAAAGGGTTTGCATTCAATGATTTAACCTTCTTATTTATGTCTTTCTTTGTTCTCATAGTAATAATTGACTTCATAGTCTCCGTACAAGTAGTATATTATTGGGCATTTGAGCGAGCATCAGAAAAGATTACAGGATAAGAGGAAGCATCCAAGAAAGCAGGGACAAAGCCAACAAAAGAAATAACAGTAAAGGCAAAGGTAGGAGCAGATCCCAAGCGAGTAGTTTCTGTTGATTCTGTTCTAGCAGGCCCAACTGCAGTGAAACTACTGCTTATGCTGGTACTGCCTCTTTGACTTATGATGCTGCTAATGGTGGCTGTACTGATGGTTTGACTGATGGTAGGTCTAATGCTATTGGGTTTACTACCTATGCCTCTACTGCCAGTGCTTATGCCTTTGCCTTTGCTCCTACTCTTATCTTTGTTGTTGTTTATTCAGTGTTAGTTACTAGTGCTAGATATACTATTCCTAGGTATTTTGTACAGGTTGCTCGTTGAAATTCGCCTAGATATGTATAATTATCCTGGTTAAATGCTCCATGTCGTATGCATTTATTATCGAAATTGGCCAAGATGCATCTAGTTTCTAGGCTTAAATGCTCCAAGCAAAAAAACACATTGGATAGTTTGTGTTCCGACATTATGTTCAATTCCGGGCAATTGGTTTGTGTTCCGGCATTATGTTCAATTCTAGGCAATTTCTTCCAGGGAAAAATGAAATAAGAATATAGATAATAATTAGTTGAAGAACTAGTTTAAGCATCACTAGTAGTAGTACCAAGAGCGCAGGAGCGGAACCATTTTAACCAGTTTGAGCCACACACTGTCAATGAAGTTCAAAAGGATAAGGTTGGTTCAGTTTCCAAGTATTTATTTTCACAGATTTATAAGCTTTCTTTAGGCAAACTAATTTTACCTTTCATGCATTTGTCCTATGCGAGTGGCCCTGCCATGCTAAAATATTGAAATAACATCAGCTTAGAACAAATGATTAAAATGTGAATCTAATTTTCACCTTCATTTTTATGATATTTGAAATTCACAAATAAAACATTTGATGTAGTACCTTGTTCTAGTAGATGATGATGTGAGTTACAAAGTCCTGCAACTGTAACAAAAATTGACATGAGGTACAAACTCCTGCAAATATAACAAAAATTATTGTTTTCAGCTTTAAACTAACAAAAAATTATTGTTTTCATTAATAAGCTAATTGAAGTTCATAAAATCATCTCCATATTTATGATTCCTTCTAATAAAGTCATGCAGTGACAACAAAGGAATTCACAGGTAGATTACCTATGAAGCCAACCAGCACCTTCCCTAGCAAAGGCATAGATGGGAGCAGGTTCTGATGTCTCTACTTCAATCTAGTGGGTCTCCTGTTTTCGTAGCAATTGGTTAAAAGGAAAGAACCTCAAGGGCAGGTGAAAAGAGAGAGTTAGGTGTATCTATCTGCCTAAAGATGGAAGGCTCTATATAAATGAGAGAAGGTCTTCTCAGTGGGACATAAGTGGCTCTAGGTGACTGGTTTGCCGACTCAGAAATGAAACAATGCAGTGGTCGACAACAATGAAAATGCAAACAGGTGTTGGCATAGAGATACTTTCAATGTTGGTAGTTTAGTTCTCTTCACCTCATTTCCATTCTATGGGTGGAACATGAACCGGGTGAACAACTGAACACCCGACCCTTTTCAAGTTGACATGATTCAGGAATGAATTGACTGGAGGGCCTAGTGAACAACAAGAAAAACCAAGGAAGCGGATTCTGCATTGAAAATATAGGACAGAGCAACCCCATTGCAGCAGACAATGTCTCACATGCACAACGCCATCTTTCTTTGTTCAACCCCATCTGTCTTTGTTTTATGTCTTTGTTTTATGCCATCACGTGCACAACGTCATCTGTCTCTCTTCTTTGCCATCGTCTGTCTATGTTTTGGTTCCATAGTCATATTTCAAGATTATAATATAGCATTTAATATTTTTAACTAATGCTAGCAATAGTTTCCCTGTAGAAAATGTTAACTAAATAAATGGAATATTCTATGAAAAATGGGAAAAATATCATGGTATAGCCTCTTCTCGTATCATGGTATAGCCTCTTCCTCTCGAGAAGAGGCCAAATAAGATGGCTAAAAAAATGCTCTTGAAAATTTTGCTTTATAGGCCATCATGACTAATAACAAGCAATAACAAGCATGTGAAATAACAAGCATGTGAATTAATGGTTTAACATCTCCAACTGATTACTATAGTCCCTAGCCATTGCCACATGGCACGGACTAATAAATGGTTACTAATCTATTACCATGTCTTATAGGAGTAATATGATGATTGATTATAAAGTTATAAATTAGCACAGTGAACATAAATCAATAATTACTGATGATTAGGGTAAAGCATCTTAGCTACATGTTGTCTAGTAAAACTATGTGTAAAAAGCCTAAATAAATTGTTGAAGGTGTAACCCCTTCATTATTCCATCTATAGTATAAATTGAAGGAAAAAAAATTTGAGGTGTGGTGACATAAGATAAAATCCTTAAGTTTATGTAAAAACTAAATATTATTTTAAACCTAAAATTATAACCTTTATTTATATTTAAATCCTAAGATTAATTTTGAAACAAGATTATATTAATATATAAAACTAAATTATAAATCTCAATATAAACCATAATTTTAATACTAATAACCCTAATATTAATATATTAAACCCTAATATTATGAACCCTAAGACTAATATTATAAAACATAAGATTAATTTAAACTTTATGATTAATGTTATAAACCTTAAGAGTAATATTATAAACCTTAGGTTTAATATTATAAATCATGGGATTATCATGCCTATGGTTAATATTATAAACTCTAAGATTAATATTACAAATCCTAAGATTAATATATTAAACCCTAGGATTACAAATCCTAAGATTGATATTATAAAACCTAGGATTAATATTAAAAGTGTGGATTATAAACCTTAGAATAAATATTATAAACTCTAATATTAATATTACAAATATTAAAATTAATATTAAACCCTAGGGTTAATATTATAAAACCTAAGATTAAACTCTAAATTTCATATGTTAACTCTTGTACTAATTTGTAACCATCATATTAATATTAAATTATAACCCTAGCATTTGTAACCGCTTTCATAAAGCTTAAGATATAAACATTTAAATTAATTCTATAAACACTAATTTATAATTTAGTCCTTGGATTTATAACTTAGATTAATATTATAAATCTAGGTTTGTATTTAACTAAAATTTTTTAAAGCTTTAAGAAGACAAAAAATAAGTTTTACTGGTTTAAACTCTATGTTTAATATATTGAACCCTATGATGTGAACCTTAATATTATATTATAACCATAATTAATATATTAATCCAAGACTAAATTATATACTTAATACTTTAAAAGTTAAATTAATATCTTATTATTATAAAATTCTAACATTATAAAACCCAATATTGTAAACTTTAAGATTAATATATCAAACCCTACATTTAATATATTTAATCTTAGGATTATAAACCCTAATATTAATATTTAACAACTCACAATTAATATTTACAGTGTAAGGCATTTGTTTAAGAAGAACTCCCCTCTCAAATTATATGTGCATTGGTGTGACTTTGATTTATGTGTTAGATGATTAAAATAGTTTGAACCACCTGATTGATTCAACGAGTATTAAGTTAGTTACAAATTATAATGGAAAAAGTTGTCAAAGATAAGACTGGCGACGCAACAAGTCGGCCTCGCTCTTGCTCGACACTAATTCCAAGTTTTTCTCTTAACCATGGTAAGTGAATGGAGTGAAATTGATCATCTGCCCTTAGAAAAATTCAATCTTATTTGTGTAAAGATTGCACCTAGGAGAGATCAAGCTTTAGAGTCAGTTGTATTTTATTGATCAGTAAATATTTTGCTATTTGAGTTCAACACTAGAATGAATCTTATGTTTACACGCTTGAAATTGGTTGTCGGGGAATTTGCATGAAGTTTTCTCTCACATAAAACAATTCAAATCGTTTAATATTTTTCTTGATGATGATTTCAATCGGCATGTGTCCAACTATGGAATTGATGCCCTCCATCCAAATTTTGAGCATCATGTGTGATTCATGAAGGTGTAAAATGAACAATTTCCTTCTCTACCTTCTCATTGTGGTCAGCCTTACTGGAGAGGAAATTAAAAGCTACAGGACTAAAATTATAATGATGTTTTGTTTTTAGGTTCAGCTTCTAGGTTCCTTTGGGTACAGTGCTCCTAAATATGTCATGTGAAGAATATATACAATGAAGAGTGATGTGTATAGTTTTGGAGTGGTAATGCTTGAGATTTTGACGGACCGAAAACCCTTGGATAGGTAACTGTCTTATTTTGAGAGAAACTTGTTGGATTTACCAAAATAAATACCTTTCTCACTCAGTTTCTCCTTCTGCAATTCAAGAACAAGGTCAGAACAATCATTAGAAAGATGAGCCACTCCTCAGCGTCATGATAGTGATGCATTGGAAAAGATGGTTGATCTAGCTTTGAAGGGAAGTTATCCTACTAAATATCTCTCGTGCTTGGTTGATATTATTTCTATCTACATTCAGGTATAATCTAGAATATCTAAATTCAAAAATAAATTATAACTTACATCCAAAGGTCAGAGATACTAATCTGTATTTGTAAGTTGAAGGAGAAAATGAACAAAATAGGCACATGAAACATAATTTCTAACAATTCGTTATTTGGCATGGTATCTGAACTATAATTATGTCCTCCAATGTCTGAAGAGGTGCAAGCATTGGTTCGTATGATACAATGGGCTAGTCTCAGTAAGAGGATGATAGGAGATGAAACTGCACACCACAGTCCTGCAGATTATTAAATGTAGTGATATTGCTTTACTTGTACTCCAGAAGAAAATATTTAATTCTAAAAAACTCGTACTGCCTTCTTTAGACTTTCCACAATCTTTGAATAGTTGATAACTTCGTTACTTAAGCTCTAAGGGCCTTCATTAGACTTCCACAACATTTGAAAGACTTGATACCATCATTATTTTCATAAATTAAATCTATTCAAGATTTTCTTTATTCCATGTTGTGGTGAAAACAGTGTAATTGGAAGATTAATAAAATATTAATATTGGTTTGCTCATTGTATTTCTATGTTTACTTACCAAATGTCTCGAGGCCTTATGTGTAAGCAGAAATAGTAAGACTTAGGGTTTCTCTCTTTTGTCATGATTAGAATAGGAATTCTCTTTATTTGTAGAAAGAATAGAAAGGTTGAAAGGTCTTTAAATCAAATAGTAGGGATTAGACAAACTGGTATTATATTTCTTTGTCTTGATCTCTATATATGCGCTAGAATATGGAAGAAAACCACTATGTTGACTCTAGATAATGCAATTGGGTATATTGAAGGTGAATACTGGTAAAGACCCATTTGAAGTGGGTCTAGAGTTACATAAATGAGCAATATCTCAAATATTGAAATTCATATATGAATACTTAGTTATATTTGATATGTTTATACTAGAGTTGATGTGATTTTTTGGGGGAACATGTAAACATTTTTGTTTAATTGGTGAGGAGCTATGAAACCTATCTTCGATGTTAAGTGATTGTAAATTCCTTTGTTTGATTGATTGGAAATAAGTAGAGAATCTAAGGGCTTCATTAATGTTTTAATGTTATATTTTGGTACCTTAGTGGGGAAACAAATCCTCCATGAGATTTGAACATGAGTCTCTACAATGATACCCACAATCTCTACTAATGTTGGTGTTATTATGTTTGTAGGAATTTTTAATTAGTTTGGTATGTAATTTTGATTGAGATATTCGATCTATGTAGATAGCTTCTTATGTTATAACTTATATGATTCCATAGGATAAGCATCTTTTGTTTTCAAGAAAACATTTAGAGTTCAAACATAACTACAGATTTTATTGATTATCACCTTGATTGGGAGGTTGACACACGCCCCCCAAGATAGTGTATACACTGGGCAAATTCCTGTAAATAGTGTCTTACTTTTGAAACATAAAGTGCATAAGAAATTCAACCTCTGCCCATTAAAATTTCTGAGCGGATCTGTATGCTAAGTAGGTGAGCTATCTTACAAAAATGATGATGATATAATCATGGGACAAAAAAATATTCCCTAAATTGACTCAAATTTTTGATGCAAATAGTCAGAATGGAAATTAACTATATATATGTTTGGCCTTCTGTAGTTCTGGAAGAAAAATATTGGTAGAGCAATATGTTTTAGTAGAAAAATATATCACTCGATTTTCCTATTTAGTATTCCTATATCTAGATTCATAAGTGTTAATACAAGGAATTGTGAAAAAAATCAAGGTCCCTACACAGGGAAATCATCCAACTCGTGTATAAACTATAGATTTCAGTTGGGGATAGATGGCTTGATGAATACGTAGATGAGATCTCAAAGCTATGTGATGTGTGTCACATACTAAAATGCGAGATTACAGGCCTAGTGTAATACCAGAATGTTATGAAGAACATTTCCTTGACAATGAATGCCAATAGCAACCCAACAAGTCAATTGTGCAGGCAAGTGATGAGGAGCATATCAAGGTCTTGGACACCATATTGGGAAAGATGAAGTGGATCTCTCAAGATGAAAATAGTCACATGTGCCCCTAAGAGTCATTCCTTTGTGAGTGGGTTAGGGAAAACTCAATCTGGTCTAGAAGACCTAATAAACCAGTAGCGAGACACCAAGAAAAGTAACACAGCCAACCTCTAGATTTGTTGAAAAATGAGTGGATCAATTTCTGATGTGATTCTCATGGATTCCTTCAATATTGAATGAAGTAAGATTTGAAAGGAATGGGAATTATATGCAATTTATCCCTTTGGACTATCAAGTGGTATCAATATTGGTTGGAAGTCAAGTCTAGTCCTAACTAATTCATTCATTGTGCTTTTAGGGTTATGCACAATCTTCTTTATCAAAATTTCTGGACAACCAATTAAAATGTTGAATGTCTATGGCCACTATGAGCATAAATAGGTCTTTTGGGATCAACTTTGTGCTTTACATATTTCACAAATGGCAATGTGATTTTAGATGGAAATAGAAACTTCACACTTTGTAGAAGGGAGGTGTGGGGTTCTATAGCTCAATTGGATCGTCTGACTAACTTTCTTTCTTTTACAATTGAGTCCCTTCGGTTGGGTGATGTGGAAGCCATCTCCATGGGAGAATTCAATTGTTGTGGACAATCTGTGTTTTGGGTCTTCCTTTTTTGCCTCATTCTCTCTCCTTCAAAAAAGAGTGGACGCTAAGATAAATTGGGTAAATTCCTCTATCAAGACTACCATGTATAGTAGACATGCATTTTTTTATATGAGTTTGGCAAGACATAATCCTTGATGGGGGAGATCTAGACCCAATCGGACCTTAGCTCCAAGGGTTCCTAGTAGGGCAACAACAACACTATTGACTGCGAGGAGAGCCTCATTGACAAAATTGAATAGTTTGAATAATTTCATTCTTTGTGGGATGCTTTGATTGAATAAGATTTCAAGGAACTGGGAAGCATATTGTGATCGAGTATCTATAAAAAGCAACCTAACCTTGATCATGACTTAGTGCCATGTGTTGAATTGAAGGAGTCTGGTTTAATGAATGACTATAACCTTATACCATAGTAGTTTTACTTTCTGACTCTCTGGCTATCAAACTATCGATCTTCACAAGGAAATGTGATTGTGGAGCCACTAAAGCAAACCCACTTTTGTCTTGTATAGTAATCAGATCACAATGAGTATGATTCAAAAAGTCATAGTGTGATAGGGTTCAAGAGTGATTACTGTCATGATTCTTTGTTGCTCTGAATATGATGCTCTCCATCTGAAGCAACTCAAATCTTTCTGGTAGCCATAATCCCTATTTGTTCCCTATTTTTTCTCTATGTACAAGCACTTTGGATTCTAAGATCACTGTGAGAAAAATATTTCTATACCAAAATGCTGTCAAGTTTAGTCCCTGCATTTTAAGCACCACCACATAACTGCATATTTTGCAGTTGTTGGCATAAAAATACTCAGCTAATAAGAAAACATATTATAAATATAGTAATAAAATACTCATTGAATAAGCAGAGCAGGTGTTAAGAATTACATATACTGATCATTGCTTCCTTACCAAACTTTAATTGTGTGCCTCTAATCTCCACTTTCCAAAGGTCGTTAGTTGGACAAAAGGAACTTGCTACACAGTTGTATATAAGCTTTTAAATTGATTGTTGTACAAGAAATGCACCTATAGCCAAACCCAAACTTTGTTTCTCTGGCACTTTGACTTTTCTACTTTGATTTTTCCACATAAGAATTACTGGAACAAGGCAATCCCATGTGCAAATAACATTAAACAATGGAAATGTGTATGAAAGTGGATATAAAGACATAAAAGGATAACATTAATAAAAATATGAGATAAAGGAGATGATACCATATCATTAATAAAAATATAAGATAAACGAGAAGATAACTCTTCGACCACTTTCGAGGCTTCAATAGACAATTCTTGTTGAATATAGTTTTATGATCTACTCTGTCCTTTCCTATCCTATTAGGATGTTTCCTTTGCAACATGTGGTGCATTTGCTAGTATAAACCCTAAGATTATAAACCCTAAAACTAATATTATAAATCTTAAGATTACACTCTAAATTTAGTATATTGAATTCTAAGTTTGATATATTAATATTATAAATTAAATATTATAAACTTTATTGTAAATCTTAAGATTGTAAACACTAACACCAATATATCAAATTCTAGGTTAAAAATTCTAGGTTCAATATATTAAACTTTAGGATTATAAACCAATTTTAACCACCAATATTAATATATTAAACTTTAGGATTATAAACAAATTTTAACCACCAATATTAATTTAATAATATAGTATTAAAGTAAGTTTTTTCTTGGTAAACCAAAAATTGTTTGATGTTTCTAGATTCATTGTGTAGTGGTGTAATTGAATGGATAGAAGTCTCCCATCACTCAAACCAAAAATTCTTATATATTAATTTTATCTCTAACCAGATTAATTGTAAGAGACGATTCCAGGCAACCAGAATTTGTCTTGGTTGTTTGGAAAACTCCTAACACTTTTAAGCAATACCAAAATCAAATACAAACACAGCAAGTAAAGTTGCCACACTAAATCCAGTTAATGCAAAACTCAATATATTCATCTCCAATTGCGATATCTATATTCAAAATTTGACGCCGCGTACTGATAGGTATGGTGAAATAAAATAACTTTGCATTTAATAAGAATTTCAGATATAACAGACTAGCCGTTTCAGAGGCATAATTTCGAATACATAAAAAAAATTAAAAAAATCTCCCACGAAGGTTGTATATCAAAAAGAATATTCGGTCGAGATGAAATCTTGTTATTTCATTTAAAACAAAAACTGTAAAATTATTTGGAAATAATTAATTGAAATATTTTAAAATTTCAAAATATCAATACTTTTTATTATTTAATAAAACATTATTATTCACTGGGCTAAATTGAATTAATTTGCATGATAATGATCATTCATTGTAACCATTTCACATAAATTTAATTAACTAAGATAAAAAAAATCCATATTATATTACAATTTTAAAAAATAACTCTGTTTCTTATAATTTATTACATGTTTATAACTTAAAAATAAATTAAATTAAAATTGATGAGAGTGTATTCTATAATCAATATGGATCTATCTTGACTATGGAATTACCAAACCTTAAGAAATCAAATTTCTTGAGATACAAACATTAGTTAGTGCATAAAATTTGAAAAAAAATTGAACATAAAGCAATTTGATCCATCTACGAGCTTAATTTAAATTGCATTTTTTTAATGTATAAATAGATTCAATGTCTTGAAAATTTAAGACCAGAATATTTTAAACATAAAAACTATTTTTTTCAAATCTTATATATATATATATATATATATATAATTATAAATATGTATATATATATATATAATATATATAGTTATATATATATATAGATATATATATATATATATATGATCATGGTTAACGTCCACTAAGACCAATGTGGTTTATCGGACCTTAAAAAGAAAAGGAATCTAGATGTGATTTTTCAAAATATTATTTCTATGACAAAAAAGAACGGAAAGAAGCGCTCCAATATTACTATAGTTGGGCTGACTTAACAAATCATGAAGATGGGAAGTGTGGGAGATGTTAGGGAAATGAAAGAGGACGTGAGTAAGAGCTACGTGATCTAAAAGAAAGTGTTTTGGATCTTCCACCCTCTTTGTATCAAGAAAATATACATACTTTTTGTTTTCATTTTGTTGTTAGATTAAAAAATTTAGGTTGTTTTCTATGTTTTCCATTTTCACAAAGGTTATTTTTTTGTTGGAAGCAAAATTTGCTCACCTCTAACCAATGTAGAAGAATGGACTCTGATTCTTTTATGGAAAGAAATGATACAACCAATGTTCCAATTGGATAAGTTGTTTCACATCGTCGCCAGCCTATACTTGTATGTGGTAGAGAAAATGAAAGTGCTCCCTATCATTTTAGCAGAGAGATGGTCGAGGTCCATAAAAACCTTCGGTCTAGGATTGACAGTTTGTATGTTGTGTAGATGTTCCAAGTGTGCAATGAATGTTATCTTGGTATACAAGCTGTGAGGTGGCATGAAGGGTCGATTTGTAAAAGATGTAAGAGCGAGAAAGGTGCTCGTTGTTTTTCCCACTTTAAAAATATGGATCCAAGCGAGAAAATTGAGGTTCTAAGAGTTTTGACACAAGTTGAGGAGATTTTAATAGCGTGGGTAAATCAAATATTGCATGTGTTGCATTCTCGTGGTGGTCAATATAAATATAGTGGCACACAATAAGTTCTACATGGGATATATCTTTGCTTACAAAGAAGCTTCCATGACGTGTTGAGCAGCTAGATTTTTTTATTGTTAGAAGATGAGGTGTTCAATCCAGATACTATGAGTGCTATGTGAAGAGAAAGTGTGTGATGGATGCATTTCTTTACAAAATTTATATGGATAAGTACTGCAAGGATGTCGAAATTGACATGGATTCTGTTGTTTCTCTCTCGTAAAGAGCTATTGATGTCTCTAGCAAGTTGCAATATGTTTATAGTAATCTTGATGAAATATCTAGGGCCCTTGCGAAGATTGAAAGATAGGGGGCTCATTCTTTGCATTGGCACCCATCATCCTTTATTTCTCATTTTCTTAATGAATGTAGGGAAGTCAATCAAATAAGAATATTTATTGAGAATGCATAAACCATATCTGGTGAAACAATGGATTCGTCAGATACTGGCACATTTCCCATTAATGAATATAACACTGAAGGATTGCTACACATGGAATTCCCCACTGTATTCCCTACAGGTGATGGTGATTGGTTGCATCCACGTATTTTCAATGTTGAGATGCATGAATATGGTTTGCATCTATTGATATATTATGATCAAAGATTTGGAAGCTATCCTTGGTTTTGATATTTCATGTGGACTATGATTACGCGCCATCGTAGTCAGGTCATAACTTGTTTCTTTTTAAAGAATAATATCCATGAAAATGCACATGCAACTATTTAGGAGTTGCATTAGCAGCTTTGTGATCTGCCAAACAATAAACTGTTTGAGAAATTAATGCATTTTGGATCTTCCCTCAGGGGTACAAGGGCTTATTGGAAAAAGTGTCATTATAAACTCACAAACATGATCACCTAGTTGGGTTTCACTTATTTTTTGTTTTACATTATGTCCAGATGACACAAAGTGGACTGACTCGTATGCTATAATTCCTTCAAATAGACATTCTCATCCGCAAAGTGAGCATGCCAAAAAAATAAAAATTTTATTTGGTTCCCACATTTAGGCGCTATGTACATGTACCAAATATTCAATATCTTCCATGAGATAGCATTCCAGGGATATATTGGCACTAAATACTTTTGGTATAGGTTTGTTGTCATTCCTTTTCGACTAATTTTTTAAAGATTTGAAGCAAAAGGTATGTTCTTATCATTGGCTAATATATGTTAACTACACATTTCAAATTTTTCCAGGTACAAGTGGCAACATAGAGGTTCATCTCACATCCATGGTTTGTTATGGTTACCTGAAGCAACGGATATGGAAACATTAGATTGTTCTAATGCCACTATTGTTGACACAATAAAGTGCATCTTCGACAAATATGTTACAACTTGGAATTCATGCCACATACATCATCAACATCTCATGATCCCTCAAAGTCTGAATGATGATCGATGTCATTTAAATACCCAACAAATATTTTCTTGCAATCTCAAAGTGGATTATGAACATTTGGTCAACCGTGTCCAAAGGCGTACAAAATGTAGTGTTGATTCATATTTACATAAAAAAGGGTTTGTCATTTTGTGTTTCTATGATGCTCCATGGAAGGTTCATGCCAATTCAACATTATACATAGATGAAAAAGTGAAAAAAAAGTATGAGCTGACTTGAAATTGTGATTGTTTAAATGTACACAATGTGGATCTTTTAATAATGTGGTGAGAAAATTTTGATTACCAATCAATTGTGTCTCAACATGCAATTTTTAAGTATATTGCGAAATATGCTTCAAAGGCAGAGAGAAGATCAAAGAGTTATCACGAAATTTTGATAAGAGTCACTGGTGGGAGTGGGTTTGAGGCTCCTACAATATCTATGTATAGAAGGTTCCTTGTTAGGATGTTTGTTGAGCGTCACATTGGAGCACAATAAACCTATCATTTATTGCTAAATCTCCCTCCTGTTGCTTGTAGTCACAAATTTTCCTGTTGAATGTTTGGAGGAAAGTGTACCAAAGGCTTTCACTGCATTCTGATGAAGTTTTCTTCGGAAAAGAATTCATTGAGGTTTATCAGAGCCAAGCCATTTTTTCGAGCATTTGTGCTTAATAGAAATAGCAAGATCATGGCGTTTTGATGTGAAGTGTAGGAAAGAGCCATGGAAGGCACAACATATCCATGTTATTGTCTATGTTTGGCCATGGTTATATGTTTTTTTTGATGAAAATTTAGAAGAGTTTGAAACCTTTTTTTTGGAGTGAATTTATTTTATACAAGCCATTTCGTGACATTACTTCAAATATCAGGTTTTCAACTAAAAGTAGCATTCATAATTGGAGGAATTTGAGATACCACGCTTGGCATGTTCATCTAGACCCTTTGCAAGATGAAGGAAATGAAGAATATGTTGAGCCCCTTATACATGAAAAAAATGTCGATCGATATTTGCAAGAGTGACAGTCTTTTTCGTGGTTAGTTCCTCCAAGCAATATAAACATTTTAGACCTTGATAGTATTTCTAGAAGGGACTTTGGTATTAATTATAATTGGTAGGAAATAATGGTCTCTAATGATTTTTTAGAACATGGAATCAATTTTATTAAATATGTGCAGTTTACGAGTGTATTCAATGGTAGCTTTGTTAGGGTCACATATTTGTCGCCTTCGTCTTTATCTGATAACCAACTAGCTACCTTTGAAATTTTTTTTCGACACTTTGTTAGTGGCGGGAATGATGGTGATTTGAAAATGACTATTCAAGGAATTATTGGAACCAAGAAGTATTCTCTCATTCACTGTATTTCTCATGTTATTTCTAATTTGGCAATAAATGATTGAAGTCCTTCGTTATTGCTCGCACCAACTAGTATAGTTTCTTTTAGCATATGTCGAAAAACAATACATTCTACTTTGAAAATTCCTATAAAATATATGAAACCACTCTCTAGTGAGGCTCTCATAGTATTTCAAGAAGAAATGAAACATGTTATATATATATATATATATATATATATATATATATATATATATATATATATATAGATATATATATAGATATATAATATATATATATATATTATAGATATATATATATATTGATTAATGATATGATCTTTATAGGTCCAAGGCTTTTCATATAGATATATTCTCGTTTGCAAGAAGCCTTTCCTAAAAACATGGATTCTACTTTTGGTGGTAGGTCCATAATTCTTGAGGGTGACTTTGGGAAGCTACCCCGTGTTAGGGATAAACCCTTATATGTAGGTAGAACAACAGGGAAAGTATTGTGGGAAAGCTTCAACATTGTTGGCACTTTTGACAAAATTTATAGGAAACAAGGAGACGATCTAAGACAAGCATATTTTCATAATCTTTTAATGAATATTAGAATTGCAGAGCCTTTCCTTTCTAATTGGGATCTTCTTATGATGGGTGTCTATATTTTATTGGATCGAAAGGAACAGAGTTTATTTGGTTCTTTTATTCATTTTCTTGCAATAAAGAATTCGTCAATTTGCACAATCGAAAATGCTTAAATCATTAAATTGTCCTATTGCAAGATGTGTTTCTAAATGTAGTAGAAGAAGAGAATTAGGTGAGAGCAATGATGATGTCTTGGAGTGTGAAGTTTTTCTATGTCATGCAGAGCACATGATGTTAACGTGTAATTTGTGGGTTAAGGCTAGGTTGGTTAATGGTGCACTTGGATATATTGAAGATATATTCTTTGCATATAGTTCAAAACTGCCACAACTTCCACAATTTGCTATGGTTGTTTTTGAAAAGTATCGTGGTTTTCTATTTCATAGGGATTGGCCAAATGTTGTGCCTATTGTGCCTGTCATTAGGGGAGAAATTAGATAGATTCCATTGAAAATGGCATGGGCGTTGACAATACACAAATCATAGGGTATGACTTTGCAATGAGCCACTGTAGATATTGGAGATAGAGAGGCAAGGCTTGACATTTACAGCTATATCGAGAGTGAAATCAATAGATAGTTTGCAGATTTCATCGCCTTTCTCTTTTCAACATTATGCAAAAACACGAGATAATGTATATGCTACACTTAGAAAGAAAGAGGAGGAACAATTGAAGCCGATATCATTTAAGAGGTATTTGTGTTGATTATAGTTTACTATTTTGGCATGTCTTTGTTGTTGTTTACAATTATTTGTTTGTTCATCGATTGGTTGTTTGTTCTGCTTCTTCATCATTTGAATAGATTTGTTGAGTGGTAAAGTTAGTAAATTAAACATTTTGAAGAAGTTACATGGGTCAATAATTTTTATGTGGTTATGTTCTTTGATTGGTTTAAGTTTAGATATTTGTGCTTTCTTTTGTCCTTTTTTTCAATCCTATTACATTTCTGCCATCTTAAATTTTTGTGAATTTTTGTTTATATATATATATATATATTATTAAATTTAATTGTATATTTTTATCATTGAAATGAATATGTGGAGAACAATGATGCAATTTATTACATCAAAGCATTTAAAGTTATTAGAGGAGTAATAATTTTTGTTGGCTATATCCAAAACAGGCTAGACAAAAAACATGGTTTCCATCCTGCTTTCATTGTTGAACATTTTCATGTCTTACATCAAATGAAATCAGATGTCAAATACTTGTATCAATTCCAACAACAAGAATCTGGAGGGAAAACAAGAAGGGATTGGTTGGAAAGCGAGAAGCATTGTGGTAATTATCCTGTTGATTTGAATTGTTGTCTCTATTGTCATCAGTTTTGGTGTGTTTTAGAAGAGTCTAGCATTTAATAAGTGTTTGTTGTTGCACTGTTTAAAGTTGGAATTGATCCCTAAATTTGTCGATGTAAATAGAACCATCATATATCTCAAATACAATTTTTTGTTTTAGATGTCTTTTATATTAATCTTGAGGTTTATAGTATTCATATATTGATATGTTATGTTGATGTACCGATTGTTGACAATGCTTTGATAGTTATAGTGTTGTCATATCAATGTAAAACTACGACAGCCACATAGTTAATGTGGTTGGTATATGCCAATAGGAACATATCAACCACATTGTTAATTTCTAAATTTTCGCTAATAGATATAATCTCAAATCCCAAAAATGTTATGCAACCAAAAGCTTGACTGTATTAGCTAAACGTTAATCTTTTTAACTTCTACCGTTTGATTTTCACTAACATAATAATACATTACATTCCACTTGAAAAATACAATTTATAAAATAAGATATTAACTATATTCATAAATCATGTAACCATTTTATAACTCTTAAATTTATCCCATTTACAACACTCTTCTCTCCATTTTACGAGATCCATCTTTGGTTGGTGAGGAAAAACATTGGACTATGGCAAAGATTTATGAACAATCATGTGACCTTCCATCCTTTTTTGATGTTGTAACATGTGGAACAAATATTATATGGAAAATTGGTAAAGTAAAATAGTTTTCTCTAAAACGTGAATAGTTGAATATAAAGAGAGAGACAATATTTTCCATAGAAAAATCTGAATGTAACAAATTAGAGCTAATGGGATTATGCAATCAAACCTTGTAAATCCTATCTCTTAATCCTTTGAAACAACCCTAACTTGATTAGCATATCACAACAATTCAATCCACTAATTGGAGTTACCAATTTTATATCTTTAGTTTATATTTCCTAAGGTTTTTGGTATTACTTCTTGGGGTTTATTATTCCCTTGTGTTTACAATATCAATCCGTTATGCTTATTAATCTAAGGCTTCGTGTTGCTATGGTGTAATATGGTTCATATTTGTAGGGTTTCGTCTGAGGGTACATATTCTTATGGTTTATAACATAGATCGCTTGGGTTTATTATTATTCCCTTGGGTTTATAATATCAATCTATTGGGTTTAATAATGTAAGGGTGCTTATTTTTAAGGTTTAATATTATCCGTATGATTTATAATATTTCGTTGGGTTTAATATAAATACCTTGGGTTTATAATCATGGTTAACAATGGTCAATGATGGCCCAATGTGTCATTGTAACAAAGATTTTTTCAATATGAGCCTTTGGGTTTATAATATTAATCCCTTGGGTTTAATATATTCCCTTTCGTTTAAAATACTTTGGGAATTTTTCTAATATTATTCCCTTGGGTTTACAATATCTATTTGTTAATTTTATTAACCTAATGGTTCATGTTGCTAGGGTGTAATATTGTTCATATTTGTAGGGTTCAATCTTGAGGGTTCATATTGCTATGACTTATAACATAGATCCCATGGGTTTATTATTTCCTTGGGTTTATAATATCAATCCGTGGGGTTTATTAATCTATGAGTTCTTATTTCTAGGGTTTAATATTATTGATAGGGTTTATAATATTGATCGTTGGGTTTGATATAAATCCCTTGAGTTTATAATCATGGTTAACAATGGTCAACCATGGTCCAATGTTTCATTGTGACAAAGATTTTCTTAATATGAAAATCAAGCATGGTGCAACACTGTTTTGTGAAAACAATTGTCTCTATATGAAAAATAATCATGCTCATCCATGGTCAACAATGATCCAATGTCGCATTGTGACAAAAATTGTAAACCATGAGTCATGAATCATAGTTGACCATAGTAAACAATGTTTATTTTAGGGTTCATAATATTTATGTTAGGGTTTATATACCATGGTTTTATAACACCTTAGAGTTTTAGAATTAAATATAAACTTATAATACTCTAGGGAATATTATAAGATCAAATATTAATGAAATAAATAATTAGTTAAATAGTTAGTTAATTTGATTACTAAGTCTATTTATATGTAACCAAATAAGTATTATCTTTTTTTACAACTAAAATGTGTCTCAAAAATATATATTTTATTTTATTCAAGTATTTTAACAAACATGAGCATTGAAATATTTTATTTCTTAATGATATTGTCATATTATGTTACTTTGTTGTTAATATATTTTTAAATACACTTTAATATTGCTTAATGTGTATTTAGATATTTTGTTTATAATTAGCATTGAATTTTCTAATTATTATTAACAATTTTTAAATGAAACATGACAATTTTATCAATTTTATATTAAAAATTGAATGAATCACACCTCTAATTGTCTTTTTTATTTTCAATTACTTTAAACATTGAAATATCTTATTATGGTGAACATTTTTATTTAAATTGATATTGAAATATATTAATTAATATTAACGTAGATGTATATTAAAATACTTTTAAAAATTATGAAACTAATATATCTTTCCAACTTTATATTTAGTTAATAAAAAATAATGTTTTTTAATCATTGACATTGAAATAATTTATTAATGTGTAATAGTTAAAGTGAAATATTTTTATATTTATATAGTTTATAGTAGATTATAATATTAACCATAATGAATAAACTAGATTAACAACATAATGCTTATACTACTTTTGATATAATGAACAAATATGTTATTTTATTTTTATTATATTCAACTTTTATATCTATATATATATATATATATATATATATAATATATATATATATATATATATATATATATATATATAATTCAAGATTGAGCACAAATATGGTTACACATTTCTCAGCTTAGAACAATGAAAAAATATTGTAATGGCTACCAAAACATTCTGCAAGTGGAATAAATCTATAGATTTTATGTTCAACAGCTCATGTCTAAAACCGATTTCATTCATCGGTGACATTTTACTCACTACTACACCAGGGCACTTTTAAGAGATTTTTTTAAGACAAAGAAATCTTTGTCCTTAAAATGTCAATTTTTATTTTAATATTTTATATTAAAATTTTATATCAATTGAATTATCTTAGATATAAAATTTAAGAAAAAAAACAATTTAAGACAAAATTATTTTAAGATAAAACTTTATATTTAATCCAAAAACAACTTAAGACAAATATATTTTAAGATACAATTTTAAATTTAAGACAAAAATATTTTAAGACAAAAACAGTTTGAGATAAGAATATTTTAAGACAAAACTTTATTTTAATACAAAAACAGTTTAAGAAAAAATTAATTTAGGACAAAACTTGATATTTAGAATAGAAACCTTTGAGACAAAAATATTTTAAGACAACTTTATATTTAAGATAATGGTCACTTAAGACGAAACCCATTTAGGATAGTTAACAATTAAGACAAAAACATATCAATTTAAAAAAATATCATCTAACAACTATGAAATTGACTCTCACAGTGCATCCTAAGTCTGCTAGCTTGTAGGCTACTACTGTATCGTGCCTATACCAACACTGTTATTTCACTTTCCATTCACGTTATCTTATATAAAGACAACGAGTTGTTGGGCTCTTCATTTTGTGGGGGTAGCCAACTCTGAAGAAAGCAAAAACTTTCCATGGCAAGGTTTCCAACACATTAATTACTCTTTTGTCCCTTTTATCCCTATTGATATGATTAGAGACAACTTGTATGTCGTTGCATTCAACACTACTACATGGAGGGGAATTTTAAGACAAAATAAATCTTTTCTCATAAAATTTTCAATATGAGGCGCTAGTAAAAAAGGTAAAGGATTAGGGGTTCATGTGATGGGTTCTTCAGGAAGTAGAGCAATGGAGGCTGATAATAACTAATGGAATTTAGGGTGATGGAGGCCAACAATGGGGGTGTGCATCGTGAGAGGAGCGATGGAGGCACTTTCAATGAATGTTGATAGATGGTAACATAGTTGGACTACTTTTCGGGGTCTCCATCGATTGTGTTTTAATATGTTGTTTTCATTGTTTTATTTATTTTGAACGCTACTTATATTCGTTGGTTGTTGTTATTAGCACATTGTTATGCTGGATTGGCAAAACAGCTTAGATTCACTGCAAGAATTGTTGAAAAATGTAGTAATAAATTCTCAATTTGATTTTGTCTTGATTAGATTGAGAAAATTTGAATTTCCACATTAGGAGACAACTTGGATGCAATTAACTTGTATGACATGGCTTGTGTCACCCATTTTAGTCAATAAATTTGAATTGGAGGAGTTAGAGTTCAGTTAATCATGCGTGATTCTAACTTGTAGCAAGCAAAGTCAATTATCTCAAGTTGTTTTTAGTTAAACTAGTTCTAACTATTGGAGGAACTAGTGGAAGGCTAGTTGTATAGTGGGACTTCAGTCAAATACAGTGATCATCTAGTTATCTAATCAATTAGGCCAAAAGAGCTAGTGCATGCAAATTATTCGAGTTCCCCAACTATGGTGGAGATTCTAAGGAAGTGTAACATTGGTTGTAGACTAGTCTTGGGCGTACAGGTGTTGCATGCAATCACATGATCAACCTTAAGAATTGCGCAATCCATTTTGGAAGAAATCCTAAATAATAAGGTTCTAATTTCTCAAGGAATTGCCCAAGGAAATAGGGGCTCAAGCAAAGGCAGGAATTGACGAAGTTTGGGCTTGAGCTTCTCAGTGAGCAGAGAGATAGGTTATTCACTTACATGTTGTGCATAGTTCAGTAAAGCAATTGTAATACATCTATATTCATTAGATTGATGCAAGAAGTCATTAGATTTTTTAGCAGATTTCTTTCCATGGGAAAAATATTGTGTGCATGTGTTTTATTTCTTATTGCATGCCTAAATTTTTTGTTCTAAATTGTGAACTAACTTTTGTAGAGCAGTAGAGTAGGTTTGTGTCTTGTGATTTTGGAAAAACGTCATGATCAGTTGTAAATATACACCATAATTTCTACATCGTATCATAGCAGGATTCACATTAGAGCAGGAATTTCAAACTTGCTTCTCAAGAGGTTTTAATTTGCAGTTTAATGTAGCAAGATCTCTTAAGAGATGAGAAGATGACCTTCAACATGTTGAGGCTAGAGTGTGCCTCGGAAGGAAACTTTAATTTCATTGACTGAAAGGATCACATGGAGGAGGTATTCGATGACAATGAATTTCTACAATACAACAAGAGAGATGTTACAAAGCGAGCAGAATCTAGTGCCCAAAGCCTTTCTCAGTGGAAGAAATATGTAGCTAAGGTGTGTAGAATAATATTGGAAGGAGTACATGACAAAATTGTCAGAAATATCCATGGGAAAGAAAATCCTTATGCAATGTGGTAGGCACTGAAAAATATATTCTAGAATAGTAGCAACCACAAAATGTTGATGCTCAGGGATAAACTTTGAAATATCAAGATGTAGAAGAATGGATTTATTTTGCAATATCTGAGGAGGTTCACACAAGTTCGTGATGAACTTGCAGGAGTTTGTATTACTATTTTAAAGGATGACTTGGTAAGCATATCCCTTTTGGTCCTTCCCAAGAGTTGGCATAACTATCAAGATTAAGTGAATGGGAGGGAGAAGCTACCAAATTGGAAAACCTTATGGTACGATTTGGTATAGGAGGAAATAATGAATAATATTAGAGATGGGACCTCATCCAAGGGCAAGGATGAATAAAAATTTGAATTGGTTGGAAAGGGAAAGAAAGGAAAAGGGAAGAAATCTAAAACCAAACCAGAATCCAGCCAAGGGGGAAAGAAGAAAGATTTTTCAAAAAATAAATGCTTCGATTTTCATGAATACAGACACTATGCCATGAAGTGCCTAGAGAGGAAGGCAAGAAAGATGACCTTAGGAGGAGCAGTGGGTCAAGTTTCAGCTTCAAACATCAACCTTGACTTTACCCTTATTGCATGCATGTCCAACACAATGATGGGGAGCATGTGGTAATTGGATTCAAGTGCATTTTTCCACATGACAGGGTGTAGAGATTTTTTTAGTGACCTGGAGGAGAAAGATCTCTAGATGCACATCAAGCTAGGGGATGAAAGAAGGTACAACATGACCATTATTGGTACAATCACCTTTCAGAGGGATTTAGGCTCCCCTCTTAGATTCAAAGATGTCATGTTTGTTCTAGGCCTAAAGAAAAATCTCATCTCTGTTGGAGTTTTGGAAGACTATGGCTATGATGTGATCTTAAATAAAGGAAAACAATTCCTAAAACACATAGCCATGGGACAGGTGAAGAAGATCATGGTTTGTGTGAAGAATCTGTATAAGTTAGATGTGGAAGACTCTGCTACATTTACCACTAAGGACGAAAAAGTGCAGGGTCGTGATGCAGGTGAACTTTAGCACATGAGACTTCGCCATTTGCATCTTGTAACCTTGAATAATATATAAAAAATAACCACTAGCCTCCCTAAAAGAGCACTTGAGTAGTAGGATGTATGCAAATGATGTACCTTGGGGAAGTACATAAAATCTGCATTCCATGATCAGGATAATGAAGTGTGTGCAGTCTAAGAAAGGATCCACTCTGATGTCTGTGGACCTTTATCGATAGCCTCCACTCCCAGACAAAAATATTTTGTCCCTTTTATTGATGACTTCTCACATAAGTGTTGGATCTCTTCATGTGGAAGAAAGATGAGATGTTCTCCAAGTTTGTAGAATTCAAGGCACTGGTTGAGAAAGAAACTAGCAAGAAGGTGAAGGCTCTCAGGAGAAATAATGGATGTGAGTATGTGTCGAATGAATTTAAAAATTTATGTGTGAAATAAGACATTCGATGAGAGTTGACAACACCCAACCTACGAAAACGAGCTACATTCTATCGACGAAGCATGTAAGTAGTGGAAGAAATATATTATATGAAAGGAAATGGCCATCCACTCCAATTGTAGGCCTTTTCCTGCTCTAGATAATCCTTGGGAGCTAGTTCCGTTGGATTTTATGTCATGTTTCCCTCAGCCAAGCATGGTAACGGATTTGTTTTTGTTGTTGTTGATTGCTTCCTTAGGATGGGAATTTTGTCAACTTGTAAGAAGATTGTCACAACAAAATCCACTCATAAGTTCTTCTTCAAGCATATTTTGGTTCACTTCGGGTTTCCAAAGACCATATTTCTTGATAGGGATAATAGGTTCATTAGTATTTTTTGGTTTAACCTTTGGTCCATGATGGACATCAAGCTTGACCAAATCCACTACCTTCCATCCCTAGATTGATAAATAAAAATTAGTAGTAAATAGGATTATTGTAGATGTCTTTAGAGTATACAATTGTGAGCATCCATATACAGTGTTGAAAACCTCCATATTGTTAAATAAATTTGACATAGCTCTTCATATTTCTATTGGCCACAAGCCTTTTCATGTGTGCTTGCGGTCCCAACAATTGGAACAAATTGATGTAGCTATATTCATGGTATAGCACATGAACATACCTCCTATAATTGTAACAAGATAAGTAAAACAACCAATTTTGAGTAATGTATCGAAGAAATTGAACAATGAGTTCATGATATTTTGTAGGAAGTTTCCAACTCCAAGTACAGGTAATACACAATCCATTGGGTTCCAAATACGTTTCAGGTTGTTGACGAGTTATGGTTGGACTGGCATAAAGGGAAATTGAAAAACTCCCATAAGAAGCACATACCACTTTGGCACAAGCCTTAGACGTTACCTCTAAAAAGCTATGCATCTTTTTCTTCTTTCTGTTGTTGCATAGCTCTAGGTAGGCTAGCATACAATTCCAAAATTTGCTGGTAAAAAATTTAATTTTTGGGATCGTCAAAATGAAACCTTTTCTTTGATGTAAAGAATTGATTGAGAATTGGTTTAGTAACCCATATGAGGAAGTATGTGATGCCTTAGTATTGGATCTTATAAAACATGCATTTTCCTGGCCACATTTCAATGAAAAGCTCTATACTTATAAGGATGTAAGACATCATATCCTTCCTAAGAGAATGATAAGCAATCTACATTTTAAGGGCGTCAAAACATGTTGAAACATTTAATAGGATGTTGCATGCAAATATATAACATGCAAGACACACATAGCTTTCTTCTCTCTCCTAATGTTCTACTCTATATGCATCTTGTATAAAGTGTTGGATAAATGAATGAAATATGAAGTCAGTGCAAAGCTTTAGGTGAATGTCTTGTGTTGATTTTATAGTTGAGGCGTAATGCCAATAATGGTATCAATGTATGTGAAGCCATGTTCCCCTCTTGAGTGTCATAGTTTTTTTTTTGCTTGTATGTTGAACTCATGTTGAATGGTTACTTTGTTGATTATGCAATGTTTTTACACTTAACCAATGCGCGTTGTAGTTCATTAGGGATATTATAACATGCAATATGAATGCAATTCCTTTTAAATGGTTATATCTACAATGTATGATGAATACCATAGTTTAGGTGTATCATTTGGAATTGAAGTCACCTGTACATGCCCTTTCCCCTACAAAACCTTCAAATGTTCTTGCAAACCCATAAACATATCTTGGGTGAGACCTCACCTGTTTGCAAATTTTGAAAAGTTCCAATGTCAGAGGGAGTTTTGTTGGCTTAGCTCTGAACCCTAGGTCACCCCTATGTGCCAACAAGTGTTTGTGAGCCTTCAATTAAGACTAAGAAGTCTTTGTTTACTTATTTCTTTCTTCTTAGGGACCTGGATATTGGCAGCATATTGGTGAACTTTGGCATCCTATAACCCAATGCCCTTTGTATGGTTGCCTTAAATCTTAAGCTTCTATTTTAAATTTATGCATATGTTGAGTCACTTTGGAATTAGATTACTCAATTTCACAACCAATTTCTTTTTATCTCCATTACTTGGAAAGTTTCCCTTTTAAGTGATACATTTGCACCTTAGCAACTTACTATAATTGAATCATTATTTCTTTTTATAGAAAAACCACAATGAATTTATATTAACTATTCTCAACTTGATAGGAGCTTTTCATGAATTGATAATTCGCTATTTTGCACAAACTTTTACATGTAAATTTTTGGACTAAGTCTAAAAAGTGGGGTTCAATGTGACACATTTTCACTAGAGAATTGGACATATGCTCCTCTCACTATGACGATGGGGGCTTTGGTTAAATATCCTTGCTCTAGGAAATCTTAATACTACATACATATGTTGAGATGTAAAGTAAAGTGAGTTGTTTGGGAGATCTAAGGACCCATTCCTCTGTCCTCAAACTATGACAAAATCTCTATGATTTCACAACATATAAAAAATTTATTTTACTTAACAAAGAAATATATTTGAGACAACATATTAAAAGCTTATTAAAAACCTACTTATGAGTAATTTATACAAATTAGCCAAACAACAAGAAAAATACCTAGTTATGGTGCCTTGGTTGCAGTGCTCCTTCAGGGACCACCCGACTAAATATGCCACCCTACCAACTAGGAAAGTCTATTCAATTTCGTAGCCTAGGAAACCTCCACAAGTTCCCTAGCCCTCTATGACCAAGTCAAAACCAAAACCATAGTGTGTCTGAGTTTTCCCATATCAACACCCCTCTAGTGTTCAACACCAAAATCTACCATTATTTGTGATAACCCAAAATCTCTCCAACCCACAACTTCCCGAAAGACAAAAATCCTCCCCCTCCCCCTCAAAAGAATCCTTTCGACAAAAGAAAACCCTTCTACTTATCTCCCCCCTCATGAATGTTACCGACCCCCTCATTAATGTTACCAACCCTCTCATTCTGTTGATGGCCTCTATCATCCCGCAACCTATTCCCCTATCCATAAATTAATTTGAAGAAGTCAAACTTGTCAAGTCATAAAGAATGATTAAATAATAAAATAATTTCCATAAAAAAT
>APFE031211086.1:0-29087 GCA_000404065.3 Pinus taeda | reverse complement strand
TGAGTTAACTGATGTATTCTTTAGTTGATTTATGAGTTAATAATTAGTGAATTAATTAATAACTAATTCACACCACTCATCACTTAGTCTATTGATCAGTTAGACTAAATACAACTAGTTCAACTAAGTCAAACTGAACAAAACTCCATTAACTGCTCATCCAACTCCACAGAACTCAATCACTGAAGTCCTAAATGAAGTCCTCCATGCAATAGCTCAAGTTAATCCACTAGAAAAGCATATTTCCTTTTGGCAGTTGCATGTGCCACATCTGTAGCTCGAACTGAAGTGCTACAAGAGGATAAGATAATGTTTATAGTCTAAATATTATTAAGAGCTAATAATATTCGACTGTTCTATTTTTAGCCTGATAGTCTAAAAATAGACTCCGCCCATATGTCTAAAAATAGAGGTCCGTCTATTTTTACCAACTTGACCAATCATCCAAAAATAGCATCCTGCAACTCATAGACCATGATCCATATGTCTAAAAATAGACAGTCTAAAAATAGACTTTGGGCCAAAACTTGCCCAGTGGGCCCACTTAGTGAAGGAGACTTCTTTTCACTAAGCTCCATCATCTTGTTGCATTCTCAACAAATGTAAGGTCTTTCTCCAGTGCTTTAATATGTTGGGTCAGGCGTTTCTTTTTCCTTATCTCTTCTGCAAAATTTATTTTTAATACATCATATTTCTGCTCCAATGTAGTGAATTTCTCTTCCACTTTCTGCAGCTCTGTGACTTGGAGCTTCATCTCCTCCATGGACTTAATCAAGTCTTCTGTACTCTGTGTTGGTGTACCTGTTTGTGATGTACCTGTTACTTCTATGGGTGTAGCTATTGCCAAAGGAATATTTGGTGCTAAAGCTGATGCCAATGTAGAAGGGATTGTTGTTGAAACTATAGGCACTACAGTCTGGGGCTAGGTGGTCGACTCACTCTACATTGACTGTATTGCTTTCTCTAATTCCTGCTCTATTTCTTTTAATTGCTCATTTAACTTAAGGACGAAGTCCATAAGCTCTTCTTCATTTTTCTTCTCTATCACTTCAGCAGTTTGAGGGTGAATGAGTGGTGGCAATTTCAATTGTTTCTTAAGTGTAACTATATCTTCATTGTTCTTCTTTATTAAGCTTTTTGTTGCCTTGATATCCTTTGGGTCATGGCCCAACTCAATAATAAACTCCTCCAATGATTTGATTCTGTTGTCTTTTGCCTGTGAGGAGGCATTTTCTAGTTGCGATTGGGTAGTAGTGTTGCTCAGTGAATTTTTAACCTATGTGCCATCATTGCCTTGCAAGTCAGTGCAGAATAGACCATCTATCCTATTTTTTTGTGCAGTTCTATCTAGTCTATTGGGTGGATGTCTTTAGCCATGACTTCAAAGTCAGTTTTGAGATAATATGCCAAGGATTTTGGCTATAGCACTATCGGTTTTAAGAAACTCATTTGCATTTTTCCCTCTTCCATGTCAAAAGATGACATCAGTTTGGTTTGATTTGTAGGGGCCATATTTAAATATTGAGCATAGACTTGGGCCTTCAGCTGCTCATTCCTAGTCTTGATTTCTTTGAATTTCCCCTTTATGTCTATAATCTTCTCAGATGAAGATATGAGAGATGAACCTTCTATGCTTTTTTGCCTTTCCAGTTCTTACATTTGTGAGCTTGAAGGTGTTCGACCTGTTGGGGATGTATCTAGATTGTCTATTCCTTCCTTCCTCATACTTTCTATAGTTTCATCTATGAACTCCTCCTCTAAATAAGGATTCAACCTTTGCCTCCTAGCAAAGTTTTGATCTATAGTTCTGTTAGAAGGGGTAGCTACTTGCCTATCTCTTTTTAAATTCTTTTCCTCATTTAGAGGAGTCTGCACAACTAAGGGATTTCCCATATTTGTAGGAGCTAGGTGTGGCTATGGTGGAGCTCTTTCTCCAGAGATTTCAGGCTGCTCTGATACCTGTGGCTGGTCTAATGTAGGAACACTAGTTTCTTGTGTTTTTCCTGTGTTTTCTCTGCTATGGTAGCATTGGTTTCCTGGGTTGGCCTTTAGGAAGACTCGGTATGCACCTATACAAAAGAGTCCAGGTCAAGTATTTTCTCCAAATCTTTCATTACATTCTCAACTTCGACTTTATCACTATCTTCCTCTATCAATGTCCCTTCCCTCCATTCATTCATATTGGCATATTGTTCTATCTCAGGAATTCTGTGATGGATGTAGGGTGAAAGCTTATGTTTTGTCCTCGTGTCACTGATGAAACCATGAGGGTCATAAACCCAAGCAAATGTTTTCTTTAGTATCATTGTTGTTTCTATGATTTCTTTTGCTCTTTTCCCTGCTTCTCTATTGTTGCACACAAATGGGCCTAAGTGGTCTTTAATCCTCAAATGGGCTTTCTTCTTTGCCTTGGTGAAATGAATTTTGTCAGAGTTTAACATTTTCCTGTAATATTCAAGGGAAAACAATCTCATAGGAACATACTTAGGTAGCTTGAAAGGAAGGAGTTCACAACCATAGATTTGGATCTCAGTGTGATTCTGGTACACGTACCAGTCACCTATCTTGTACTGCTTTGACAATTGAAGGATTCTCTTCATATCATCACTGATTCTTGGGGGAGGATGTCCTGTCAGCATGGTGGTTACAGGATAGACAAATTGAGCTACGAATTCATTGTATGAATAGGGAGAAATGTATGAGTAGTGGAAGATGGAAGTCCAAAAAATGACTGATCTGGGATTACCTCTGGTATCAAGCTTATTCACAAAGTGGGAATTTGTCATTTTGATAATACAGGAAAAGGTGATACAATACTGTGGAATACTTGAGTACTCTCTCATTTTCCAATCTCATGAACGGGTCATGGATTTTGTTAGCTATGAATGTAGCATAGTCATACTTGGCAGCAGGGTGATGGCTAGGGGTTAAGATAGTCATATAAGCAAAGGTCATTTCATCCACATATTCATTGCTTGAGAAACCAAGAACACAGGCAATAATGGTAACAATATCCCTCCCTAAACTTGTAAAAGCAATTGTCATGTAAGGTGGTGGGTTTTCTGAAATGTATTGCTCTAGCATGAACGTTTGGAAACCTTTGGCAATCTCTGAGTTGGAAAGTTTGGAAGATTTGTCAAGCAAATCAACAATAGACAGAGTGGTAAGGTTCTGACAAGGTTGAAACTGCAATATTTCATTGATGGAGTTTGTTGTAATGGTAAAAAGGATTTGTTGGTTAGGGGACATTATAGCTCTGATATTAGGGTTATAATTGGCATGGCACTGGTGAAAAATGTCTAGGAAAAAGTGCGCGGAAGGGAATTGGTACTTTGGGAGATTTGATTCCCACAGACCAATATTGTCAACATTATTGAGGTAAAGGTTCCGGTATTTACAATGCAGTCTCAAGGGGAAATCATCAAATGTCAAGTCTTTGATTTGGAAATCTTTATCTGCTAAGGGCAGATAATCCAAATATCTATGAGGAGTAGTGATATGAGGTACATTGAGGGCTTTGGGGGCTTCCATTTCTAGTTCTTGTTGATTCAAAGATGGAAATGGGGTTTTTGAGTGGAATAGGTGAAACAGAGGGTCCTGGAAGCCTTTAATTTCAAGTTCTACAACTGAATTACACTGAATTTTGGGGTTTTCAATGTAATTACAAAGGAAATTAAGTATTTACAGGGTTTCTAGAAGGAAACTGGTAAATAACTATTTATGGAGTGATTGGCAATGGAGTACTAGTTCACTAGGTGCAAATGGTGGACTGGAGCGGTGTCAAACTGCAATTTTCGACACAGTTGATGGTTGGAGTACGAGCTGGTTGAATTCACATTCTGGTTGCATGCGTGAGTTTTTAGAATAATATTGAAAAAATAGATTAACTTTGTTTTTTATGCAAAGTCAAAGATTTTGTGGGTTTCGTGATATGGATAGGTGGTGTTAGCGGGGAGGCGACTTGACATTTTGTCATTAACTGGAGGTGGTAAGTGGGTTTCATTGAACCACGTTTGGAGGGTAAGTGGTATTTGGGGGTGCAATGCGATGCCATACATATTTTGACACATAGCATTGGCTCTATACATGAAACCACTCACATCGCATGCTAAAGGTCGACTAAAAGGCTCACGCGATATGAGTGAAGGCCGTGAGATCTGAAGGATCTGATCAGACCGTGGTCGAGGTAATGACGTGATTGATGGATAACAGTGCAGGCCAGATATTAATTAAACGATTTAATATTATCAAGGGTGATTTGATTGGTTGGCAGAGTTATTAATTAGTTTGGATAACTAAATTAATCCTGATTAAATGGTGGTGTGGTCGGTTTCTTAATTAACTACAGATTAGTTAATTAATCCCATATATTAATTGTTTTACGTTTATACTTAATCATCGGGGCGGGATATGTAATAATTTGGGGTTTTGCATAATATAGTAATACAGGTGTGGGTAATTTTATTTTACTTTGGAATTATATAATAAAACATTAATGGTTAATATGACCAAATGAATGGGAAAGTGCTAAGTCCAATGTTTTCCAAAAGCTTTTCATCATACACATTTAAAACTTAGTCTAAGTGAATGAGAGGGTTTTTATATAGAGAATGTGTTAATTTCCATAAGTAAAATAGGATTTTACTTATGAAAATCTTTATCAAGGGAATGAATGAGTTTGTGCAGGGATAAATGTTGATGAAGGGATTAAGTGCTTTAGGCATTTCCAATTATTAGGTTATGGATCTGGTCCCTCCAAAAGTCAGGGAAATTCTCTAAGCCCCTCTATCAATGGTAATTACTTTTAGCACTTAGGGAATTAGTGAAAATTTTAGGGGAAATGAATGGGGAGGTTAATTATTATGACTTTGAATGTTGATGTGCCCTTTAATGTGATACATGCCATTGCCTAGTGATGAAAGTAAAAGATTTAAGCATTTAAACTTAACATTCACCACACATTTATTCTGCAACCATCATCTACTTACCCTACCTACTTTACCCTAGCATTTTCATTTCTTTATTAGGGTTGACTTAGACTGGCAAACCCTTTTCAAACTTTCTCTTCTTTTACATGGTGTTACCTATCTAAATCCACTTATTACATCCAACGGCTCAGATTAAATTGTTGAGCTCCTTTTATTCACTCTACTTATCTACTTATCTGCCAATATTAAACTGTTTGGTCAGATCTTTATTATCTATATCTAAACATGAAATTGAAAATATGAACTAGCCAAGCTTAAACTATTTGACTATTCATGAATTGTGGCATAGGTGACAAGTTGCACAAAATTTTTTATTATACAAAAGTAAAAAAGTAGTGGCATTTAGAGTTGCACACTTTTATGGTCTTTTCTTTTTTTTGGGGTTCATTTTCTTTCTTTTTTTGACCTTTTCTTTATTCTTTTTCCCCTTTTATTCTTTTTCTAGGGTATACCCTCTTTACATTTTTTAATTTTTATTTTTATTTTCACAAATATGGAAAACCTTTGCAGCAAGTAAAGGTATGAACATATTTCAAAGCTAAACCAAGTCAATCATGATATATGACACCTATTGGTATAGGAGAGTTACAGATGGCATCATCTAGATTGTTGGTTGTCATTGTGAAATGGGATGAGGGAAATGTGTAGCAAAATCATATTCTAGAAACCATTTATCTTCAGTTGGTATTTTACCCATACTGCCCATGATGTAAATAGTTATAATTTCATGTTGAGTAGATTTTGGCACACCTTTAAGAAGGTATCATTATCGAATGGGGGCTAAGAATCTAAAATATTATCCATTGAATTAGATATAGGATTATATTTGTCTAGATGGGAAGGTTGATATAGTTTGATCTTGTAGGAATTATTATTGGAGAATACCCTATTGCAGAGGAAGCTTTGGGTTGAATGAAATTTCATTAACCTACTATAGAATCAGTGAGATAAATTATTTTTATTTTTTATATATTTTTGCCTTATACTATTTCTTATGATGGATAGCATATGATATGTAGGAAGCTTTTCACTCTATAAAGATATTCATGGCCTTGTGTATGGTCAAGAAGATTCTTAAACCTCAAATGATGACAATCTACTATTCAAAGTTAACAAAGATATTTTAGATATTAGAAAGTCATTTGTATCATGCTTATGCATGTTAGAAGTTCTATATCCTCCAGAAAAGCTACAGTAAATACTTAGCATAGAAGGATTTGCAGTTGATGGCTTCATCTGAATTGTTGGCTACCATTTCTATTAGCCCCTATGATCACAAGCACGAGGCTCACCATTTTGAGTTTGAGAATGAGAAGGAAAGAAGTTCAAAAATGGCCAGTCTTTTATGTTTTGGGATTTAGTTTGGATTCTAAAATGGATACCAGAGAAGTGGTGAGTTATTTCAATGAAAAGGCTTAAGTTCATCTATCACTGTTTGAGGTGCTTTCATTTGTATAGTGTTTTATAGTATAAGTATTATATTTTATGCTTAGTTCAAGGAGTTTTCTTCCAATATATCTAATAATAATATGTTTTTTTGGCAGTTGTCACACTCAACACTTCTATCTAAAGTGGTAAGTAATAGGTATAGAGCTCATTAAAGAATTTATTTTTTAAATTAAATCTTTCCTTGATGTTGCTAAGAAGTCAGAGCACATATATATTCTTCTAAGAACTTTTTATGCTTGTATAGGTTACCTCCCATATGTCTTTCCATATGTACCTTGTACCTTGTTACCTCCCAATGTACCTTGTTACCTCCAAACTTGCAAGTAAACTGCTACCTTCCATATGAAGAATTATTAGCCATTGAGACAGAAATCAATGTTTCACTTGCCAAAGGTCCCAATGTTCAATCAAAAGAAATACCCACAGCAACAACTCCACCTCCTATCCTAGATCTTCTTGGTTATCTGATAGGTTTAGGCAATGCACTTGTCCCTAGAGATTAGTGAATAATAGGCTCTGGGTGGGTATTAGATAGTCAATTCCATTTCAATTTGTAAAGAACAAATGGAAAAAATTGGCTTTAATATTGTTAGATGTGGATTGTATTTACTATGATAAGCGTCAACCTAATTAAAGCAACTTGTGATATTTGGTTAATGCTTTGTACATGCCTCAATTCCCTATTTTACTTGCATCATCAGTATGTCAAGGCCTTCAGATCAATGGGAAACTTATATGGCGCGATGGTCAAATTTTTTACAGCTTGAAGTTTTAGAATAACTCTTTTGGTCTTGCAGCTACCAGAACTCTATAGGTGCAGTTCATAAAATGTGAAAATAGTTGAGATATTAGTTCTATTTACTATAAATATTTCTACTTTAATAGGATATAGATGCACATCTATTTTGAGTTATTTTTCTAAGTTTCATTCGTGGTAAATTAGGTGCCACCATTGTAGCTCGGTAGCTCAGCGCAAACATTGCTACCAATGGTATTGTTTCAAAACATATCTCCTGGACAGGCAAATTCTCTTTTGTAGGTGGAAGTAAAAAATAATAAACAACTTGTTTGGTATTATAATAATAATGTTCCATTTGAATTTTTCTTCACTGAGGATGGTAGGATGGGCGTACAACATTTCTGGAGGTAATAATGAATGCTAGGATCTAAATTTTAAGCTTTGGAAATTTTCTTCATTGAGGATGGCATGATGGAGAGTGCAATGTTTCTAGAGGTAATAATGAATGCTAGGACCATTCCTCTCAGCCACTCTGCCTATGCCTTTGACTCTGTTGGACTTTTAAGACTTTTGGGTCAGAACAACTGGGTAGGATGGACAAGTCCAAGAGATCAAAAGGGGAAGAGGAAGAGCACATAGACAGTGAGCATGTTCTCTCCATTGAAAATATGCGAAATCTAGGATGAGCTTGAGAGGGTAAGTTCTCATGCACTCTGAAAACTGATTTTTGGGGTTATTTTATTTCATTTATTTATTTTTATATTGCTTTTTTCTTATCTTTTATGAAAACATTTTGCCCATTCCTTTCTGTATGTATTATTTTTTTGATTTATTGGTGCATCTGTGGATTTATTGAATTTTTGCTTGTCCATGGGCTACTTGAGAATGATTTGTTACAACCCTTAAGAGTGGGTTTGAGGAAAAGAATTGTTTTTCAATAAACCCACACTTTATCTTCATATTCTTTCAGTCATTTGGATATGGACATTTTGATTGCTTTACCTATTTTGTTTTTTCCAATAGTGTCGGGGAAATTGTTTCAACGAAAAATTGAAACTATAACATCCTCAAATTAGTTATTTCAATTATTTTGCCATATCCATTTACTGTTTGGGTGTGAGTTTGTAAAGCTCGGGGTTCAACAAATGTAATATTTTGTGCAACAGTTCTTGATCAGTTAGAGTCTTCCTATTTACGATTAGGTTCATAATGACCTGGTGACCTGAGGCTCTCTCAATGCAGTATGCCGCACTCCTAAATCCCTTTTAGTCTCAATTATAGTCTACACGTTTATGATAAATTAATAGTGGCCTAGTCACCTACGATACTCTCAACCTAGTCACTACCCCCAAAGGATATAACAAGGTTGTTGGACTTAATGGAAAAAGCGCACAATTATATTCGGCACCTGCCTTTAGGGAAGGGTAGACTTGCCTTACCTACAGTTGGCTTATTCTTACACTCATTTTTTATTAGTTGCTGGAAAGATTGCTTGGAGGAATTAGTGGATAGAGTTTAAGTTGGATTTCAGATGACAAGCAGAGTATTCCTACATTAAATATTTGTAATTTCATAGTTTCATTCACATTGAGGAAGAGCCAGATTCATTGTATCACTTTTGTTTTCCCTTTCCCCACTTATATAGCAACGTTGTAGCTCTCGATTTATTTTTTCCTTCTACTTTTTCTCTCTGAGATTGAATCTAAAGCTTCCAGTACCTATAAGATCCTTTTTCTCTTCTATCATAAGATGCATGTGTGTGTAAACCTATGTAGTTGATGAAATAAGTTTGGTGTGGATTGAAACAATGAGATTTTGCTGTGGTGGTGGTGATGAACCATTTTTTCAATTGAGAATAACATGTCTATATGATATAATCCATAAAAATGGAAAACAAAGTGAAATTTTCATAAGGTGCATTGAGCTGCTCTCTTTTGGATATTCATCTCTAGTTGTGTTGAATGTTAGAAATGGGTTTCAACTGCAAAACATTTTTTCTTTCATGAGACTACAGAAATGGGTCTCCAAATGAATTGAAAATGTCCTGGTGCACTATGGGTTGTTCTATCACTAGTCTTACATGGGATGTTTGTATTCAGGTCATTATTATTTTTAGTTATTATATGATGTCCAACTATATGGGGCCCTCTACATAGGTAAATTGCACTTGGGTATTATGGAAAATTGAGCCCTCAATTAGTTTTTGTGCTTTTCCTTTCACCATAGGGTATTTAACATTCATTACTATTTGATATACTGAGCACTAAATATCATTTTCCCTCCACTATAAACCATAGCAAAAATAAATCTTTCTTTATATATAATTTATTTGAATGAAACGAAGAGAGATAGTTATTGTTTCAATTTCTTTAGCGTGGCATACACCAAATTGTGAAACACATCATTTCTATTTTAACAGAATAAGCATGCAATTCATCGAATTAAAAATCACATTATATCAAAGCTACAAATGAGAACACCATTTTAAAAAAAACCCTATTAGGGAACAATATGGAAATATGCTTATTTCCATTAGAATCGAGTGTCAAGGCTATGATACACAACTTAATGCTATGAACAGTGCAGCCTATTTACATGAGATTTCCACTGTGAGCTAATGGCATTCTAGGAAGGGGTGTCTTCATTTTGTACAATATGAAACAAGTTCTTCGTTAGATATATAAAATTTTCTGATAATACAACATTCAATAATCATGTGATTCTGGATCCTATGAATAGTAATAATTAGATACATAAGACTGAGAATTGACCATTGTCGGCAATGTCTAATATCAGTGATTAAGCAGGGAAGACTGCAACTGAAGAAGGTGATGATAGCAATCTGCAGCAGAAGGCCTCTGATCTGGGTCTTGTTCTAAGCATGCATTCTATAAATTCCTCAACAGCTCAGACACATTCAACCCACTTGTCCTGATAAGGTGTCCAATACTCCACACATCAACTTTAACCCCATGAACACCTCGAGACATCTAAGGAGAATGATTCAACCCACTAAGATTATGAGGGTAAATATGAGGTGCACCAATGGCATCCGCAAAGTCTATTATAAACCACTCATCTGATTCAATGTTCTTCATCATGTTATCCCACGTTGAGATACATGTGTATAAACAATAGGGTGTGCAAAGACACCAGTGCCTTGGTCACAAATTTCAAAGCTTCCACAAGCTATTCCATAGTCGAAGGTTTGGTTGCACAACCCCTCAGCTTGAACACCAATGCTAACTCTTGTTCAAAGATTTACAGATGTATTCAACATGGGGAATTATGTTGTCTAGAAAATCAAAGATTTCCTTGACAGTGGCCCATTTCCTTCTATTAGGAAATATTATTTTAACATGAGTTGGCATTATCTCAATAATCTTCCCACTTCCTCTATCCAATCTTTGATAGTCACTATAGATACAGTTAGATTTCTGCCCATGACAAGAGTCTGCAAGCACTGGCAAAATCCTGGATACATGCCAGCAAGGGACCAGAGCTTTCAACCTCTGAGTAGGATTTAACAAATTCATTAACACAAGATAAATCCTTATGACCCTCTCATGTGATTTTCTCAAGGCACAGAACGTAACAGTGTCACCAATAACATAATACCCTAAAATGTAGGGCAAATTTCCATAAGTACACAAGAGCTTTTCCACAATCTTGATTGTACGATCATCACCCTCCTTCACTGCATCAGTCTCCTCACCTCTCCATAAACACAAATTCTTTGTGAATCCACATACGTTTGGCCATTGTTCTCGATATCCCAAGTCTTGGCACCCTAATTTTCGAATCAACTCAATCTCCACTGCATAGAACTTATTAATGATACTATTAATGCAATCATCCTACAACCCAATGAAATATTCTTTGCCATATCTTTTGCTATGAGGCCTGAGGAGGGGTCCTACCACCTCATACATAAATGCCTTGCAATATGTAACGGAGGGTGGATAGAAGAAAATCTCCTCGCCTATTGGGAGATCCTCGTACACATCGTGCCTGATGGGAAAACACATATCCTTAGAAGGGGGCTCCTGTAGATGTGAGGAGAGCTCAAATATACTCGGTAGAGTGAATGCAAGAACCCTTAGACATCCGACAAAATAATCTGTCCGATCTGTAGAATATGAAATGA
This sequence comes from Pinus taeda, assembly GCA_000404065.3. NCBI lineage: Eukaryota > Viridiplantae > Streptophyta > Pinopsida > Pinales > Pinaceae > Pinus > Pinus taeda. Next base: position 17,764 of record APFE031211086.1, on the reverse strand, counting down.
CTTATTTCCAGCTAACTAATAAGCCAACAATACTATGAAGAAAAATACATATAAAAAAAATAAAACAAATAAAACACAGTTACTGTGTGAGCTAAAAATTGATGCAAATCTCATATATTGAACCATTAACTACATTCTTATATAGTAAAATTATTACTAAAATGTTTATTTCCAGACTACTACAACTAATTCCAGCACTGACCACCCTAACAATTTGCTGCCTTAATTTTGCAGAGAACACAAAATCTACTAACTAATTTGTTAGTAATTTACATAAATAACTAAGCATTATTCCCGACACTCCCCCTTAATTATTAATGAGGATTTACTATCTTATCTCGTAGTGCCAAAAACTGATATTTTGCAACTTCTTTTGTGAAGATATCTGCTAGTTGATGCTGAGTATTTATATGCTTCAATTCAATATCCTTTTTCTGCACCAAATCTCTAATGAAGAGATATTTCAAGTCAAAATGTTTTGTCTTGTTTTGATGAACTGGATTCTTTGCTAACTTGATGGCACTTACATTATCACAATAAATCATTATAGGTTGAATTTGTTTTTCTCCAATTTCTTCCAAAAAAAATTTGAGCCAGAGAGCTTGTGTACCTGTTGAGGTAACTGCAACATACTCTGCTTCTATGGATGAGAGGGCAACAATGCTTTGCTTTTTTGAGCTCCATGTAATCATACCAGAACCAAAAGAGAAACAATTTCTACATGTGGACTTACGGTCATCAAGACTACCTCCCCAATATGTGTCACTAAATCCAACAAGATTGAACTTTTCAAAGGAGTAGTAATGAATACGAAAATTTAGACTGCTTTTCACATACCTTAAAATCCTTTTGGCTACCTTCATATGTATTTCAGATGGATTTGTCATATATCTTGAAACAAGTGAAACTGAATATGTAATATTAGGCCTTACGTGGGTTAGAAATATCAAGCTCCCCACAATACTTCTGTAAGTTTTCTAATCAACTAAATCAGCACCATCATCTCTACATAGCACCTCTCCATGAGCACTTGGAGTATGGGATGGATTGCAATCAAGAATATCAAATTTATTTAGCATATCTTGTGCATACTTTGTTTGACAAATGAAAATCTCATCCTTACTTTGATAAACCTCCATTCCTAGAAAATATTTCATGATGCCTAGATCTTTCATCTCAAATTCATTCATCACAACAACTTTGAATTTATCATTTGTCTTAGAACTACTACCCATATACAATAGATCATCAACATACAAACTTATCATTAGAATTTCAATACCTTCTTGTTTGTAGTAAAAGGTAGGATCACTCTTACTTCTGTGGAAGCCATTTTCCTGAAATTATCCATCAATCCTTGCATACCACAGTCTTGGTGCTTGCTTGAGACTATACAAAGCCTTCTTCAACTTGTAGACATTATTCTCCTTTCTTTCCACTTCAAAGCCTTGTGGCTGCTCCACATATACTTCCTCTTCTAAGTACCCATTCAAGAAGGCACTTTTCATGTCCATATGATGTATACTCCACTTTTTTTGAGCTACTAATGAAATCAACATTTTAATGGTCTCATGTCTTGCTACTGGTGCAAATGTCTCTTCATAATCAATTCCATACTTCTGTACGAATCCTTTAGCAACTAATCTTGTTTTGTGTCTTTCAACACTCCCATCACTGTTATATTTAGTCTTATAGACCCATTTGGTGCCAATCTTTTTCTTGTTATGTGGAAGCTCTGTCAACTTTCAAGTGTCATTTCTTTGTATGGAATCCATATCTTCTTGCATGACTTATATCCAACCCTCATTAGTACATGCATCTTCAAAACATGATGGTTCAAATTCATCCTTGGCTAATAAAGCAAAATTGACTATCTCACCTATTGGGCTTTCTTCATGTGCTTCATTTGCACTCCTCTGATAAATATCACTCAATCTTCTTACCTTCCTTGTAGAACTTGGAGAAGAATTTGGACTTGACTTAATGTTGAAGAAATTGATGAAGGGACGCTTGGTGGAGTTAAGCCACTAGTTACAGAAACATTAGTCGGCTGCTCATGATCATTATCAACAATTATATCATCATTCAAAACAAATTTTGTCTTCTCAACATGGCCTTTAAGATGACCATAAACTCCCCCTTTATAAAAAATTACATCTCTTGAGACAATAAGCTTGTTATTGAGAGGATTATACAATTTATAAGCCTTGCTTGTCTCACTATACCCAATAAAAATACATAACTCACTCTTTGCATCTAACTTTGTTCTATTTTGATTAGGTACATGCACATAAGCCAAACAACCAAAAACTTTGAAATGATTAACATTAGGCATTTTTCCAACCAAGCTTCATAAGGAGTCATCTTTTCCAGTGCACTTGTGGGGCTACGGTTGAGGATTTACACTGCTGTAGCAACTGCATCTCCCCAATAAGAGTTGCTCAATCGCTTAGTTTGTAACATGCATCTTGCCATTTCAACCACAATACATTTTTTTCTTTCAGCTATGCCATTTTGTTTTGGTGTGTATGTTGTAGTATGCTGCCTCTTGATGCCATTCATATCACAATAACTCTGGAAAGCTTTTGAGCAGAATTCTCCTCCACGGTCAGTCTGTAAACATTTGATCTTGCACCCTCTCTCATTTTCTACAAGGGCTTTGAACTTCTTGAATGTATCCAGGGCTTCACTTTTGGCTTTCAAAAAATATACCCAACAATTTCATGAGTAATCATCAATAAAAGTGATGAAATATGTTGACTTACCCAAAATCTTAGTCTGCATAGGACCACATATGTCTTAATGAACAAGTGAAGTGGGTGATGAGCCCTCCATGCACTACCCTTTGGAAACCTTTCCTTTGCATGCTTTCCATTAGCACATCCTTCACAAACCTCCTTATGCTCTTCTACCTTGGGAAAACTAGAAGCTAATGCATGTGAGATTAGAAACTTCAAACTCTGAAAATTTAAATGCCCATACCTAAGATGCCATAACCAACTTGAATCCTCATAAGCCATATTTGCAAGATTTTTGTTATGTTCATCAAACCTCAAGGGAAACATCCTATTTTTTGTCATAGGCACAACAGCGATCACCCTATTTCCCTTATTCTTATCATAGATAGTACATGTCTTATTTTCAAAGACTACTTTACAATTTTTCTCACATAGCTGCCCAACGCTCAACAAATTATGCTTCAATTATGGAGTATAATAAATTTCATGAATACTCTTTATACCTTCTTTTGTTTGGACCACCATAGATCCTTTGGCAGCAACCTCCAATGATTTATCATCACCAAGCTAGATCTTCGATTTGAAATTTCCATCCTTTGCTGAAAACAACTTCTCATTCCCTGTCATATGGTTAGAGCATCCAGAATCTAGGTGCCAAACATCTTTACCAATATTTTCACCTTTGGCATAAGATAAAAATAAGTGATCTGGAGGATACTCACCACTTTCTTGAGCATAATTAGCATATTTACCTTCTTTCAATCTGCATTCTCTTTCAAAGTGTCCATACCTGTTATAATAGTAACATTGAACATTTCTCTTATCAAATCTACCTCTACCTCTTCCTCTGAAACTACCTCTTCCAATTGAGCCACCTCTTCCTCTACCTCTTGAATAATTTTGGCTTTTCCATTTACCTTGACCTTGATTGATTTTGGTACTGCTACTGCTTGCATCTTCATTCTTTGTAATTTGTAATTTAAAGGAAAAAGCTTTCTCTACACCTTCAAAGGTGTCCTTCAATCTTTCTTCATGAGACATCAAAGATCCAACCAATTGATCAAACTGTAATTTTTTCAAATCCTTACTTTCTTCCATGATTATTGCAACATGATTCCATGTATGTGTTAAATATCTCAATACTTTTTTAATTAAAACTTCATTACTTATAGTTTCTCCAACTGTAGCCATTTTATTGACCAAATATTTGACTCTCACACAATAGTCACTCACACTTTTAGCTTCTTGCATCTTCAAATTCTTGAACTCTCGCTTTAATGTCTAAAGCTTGACCACCTTAACTTCATCACTACCTTGGTAGGCTTCTTGTAGAGTCTCCCAGGCAGCTTTGGTAGTTTTTGCTCCTGATATTCTTGGAAATAAGCTCTTATCAAGAGCTACCTGAATGTGAAACAAAGCTTGAGCATTCTTCTTCCTTTCTTCCTTTCTTTTTGTTATTTCATTGGCTATAAGGGCATTCCAATCAACTCGCTCCTCATATCTCAATTCAACAATCTCCCACAATTCTTTTCCAATCAAAAAGGTTAGCATCTTAATGCACTAATAATCATAATCGTTCCCACCAAATTCTGGAACTCGCATCTGGTTAGAATTCAACATGATTAACTTTGGCGAAATTCCAAGAATATAACTTTAACCCAAAACAATTTTACTTGCTCTAATACCACTTTTAGAATATGAAATGACTTATTTCCAGCCAACTGATAAGCCAACAATACTATGAAGAAAAATACATATAAAAAAAATAAAACAAATAAAGCACAGTTACTGTGTGAGCTAAAAAGTATTGAAAATCTCATATATTAATTGAACCATTAACTACATTCTTATATAGTAAAATTATTACTAAAATGTTTATCAATCAACTCTGTAAAAAATCTACTGGAATTACAGCTAATTTCCAGCACTACTACAGCTAATTTCCAGCACTGACCACCCTAGAAATTTGCTGCCTTGATTTTGCAGAGAACACAAAATCTGCTGACTAATTTTTCAGCAATTTACTTAACTAATTAAGCATGTCCTTAGAAGGGGGCGCGTGCAGATGTGAGGAGAGGTCAAATATACTCGGGAGAGTGAATGCAGAAACCCTTAGACATCTGACAAAATAATCTACCCGATCTCAAAGCCCAAGAGGAGGAAAAGATACATAATATATACATAACAACACATTACACTTTATTTATTTAAAGTTGAAATGTCCAAAATTCAAAGCTCTATCAGCAAATATTTCCAATGTTCTCCACTCTAGGAACTCTTGTATTAAGTCCTTGAGATTTTTTTTTTCAGCAGTGGATATTGAAACTACTATTTAGAGTCCCCATATCATTAAGTTTTTCTGTTGATGTAAAAAGATGAACTTAACATCCCTATGTCATTGAAATTTTCTATTTATAGCAGTAGATATGGAAGAGAGCAAGTTTTAGTTCTTTTTCCATATAAAAAAAAAAATAGCATGTAAATGAGTCTACTATTCCTCACAAAAAATATCAAGTAATTTAATTTTTTAATTGATTATTTCAGTAACAAGTTTTAATTCTCTTTTTATATAATAAAAAATAGCATGTAAATCAGTGTAATATTCCTCCTTACAAGAAATATCAAGTAATGAAATATCAAGTAATTTAAACTTTTAATTGATTATGTGAGTAACAGAGGTTATGTTTGTCCGTTATTTTCTTGAGAAACAAGGTGCTTTATGGTCTTGGGTGGGTAGATATGGGTGTAAGATGTAGAGATGTATGTTCATTTCTATTATTATAAATTTAAAATTTTCATAATGTTAATTTCCTTAAAAATAAACTAACATTTAAGCCAAAATCTTGAATTTAGGTTTCTATAATAATTGATGGTGTTTATGATGAGAGTAAAGTGTACCATAGTATAAAATGATACAAGTTTTGAACTCTATTTAGCAAACAAAATGCATCTTTTAAGCCAGCCTTCCTTAAGAATTTTGCACTGTTGAGTGGGAAACCCAATGAAATCCTTGAGCATGGTAAAACAACTAGTGAAACAATCATGTAGGGTAGCCAAAATCCTTAACCAATTATGATTTGCACTGGAATCATAGTTTTACTATTATTTGCAATTTATAACATGCACCAATAGATTTTCAATCCATAATTTTATTAGATAAAATAGTTTTTAAAGGGAAAAATAATGAAATTGAGATGAATCATATAACACTTTAATCTTATTATTAGCTTAGAAAGATGATAACAAAAATTTAAAGCTTTTTCTGATTCTTCTGAACTTACACGTGGAGGAGAGTTCACACTACTGAGGTTGAGCATAAGATCCTCCACAACCAAACTAACAAATTTAATTTCTGAAACATCGCTTCACACGATTATCATGGAAGATCATACTACTCAGCCTCCCATAAATTCTAAGTTAAAATATATATCTAAATTCAAAATTAAAGTGGATGCATGTTAGCTGAGATGTTAGTTCATTTAATTATCCAACTAAATTTATTTAAAATCCACTCAATTATCCAGCAAAATGCATTTCAAAAGATAAAAAGTAATTTGTCTTGAAAAGGAGATCTACCTTGTCCCCAAAAAACCAAAAGGGTACCCAGTGTCTTACCAACCTTAAGTCTTCCAAACACTTTGACCTGCTGACCACACATAAATCTATCAGTTGAGGATCCTTTAAGGCACCCCCTTCAAAGGCCTCAATGGTACTTGCACTCCATGTCTCTTCACATAATTTTAAAGATTTTCATAACTCTTCACATAATTTTTTAAAATGTGCTAGCTTAATGAATGAGTGTTGTAAAGTAGGAGGTTGGTGGTTCTGTTCCTTTGTGGACTAACATGAATTAATCAATGATTTTGTAATTCATTTTTAATTAAATGTTTTTTATATCGATATATTTCGATGGTGAGATATTTCTAGAGTCATTGTTTTATATTTTCTATAAAGAGACAAAAGTGATTTTTAAATAAAAATTTTACCATCTCTAGAGAGACAATAGCTAGTATTAAAGACATATTATCTCTAATCCGAGTGTTGTCTTTAGAGAGACAAAAATGAAATTGTCTCCAGTGAGACAAAATGAAATTGTCTCCTAAGAGACAATAATGGTTGTGTTATATATTGTCTTTATAGAGAAAATATTTTTTAAGACAATAATATTTAAAACAATAATCTTTAAGACAATATTTTTTAAGACAATAATTTTTGAGACACTGCTTAAAGACAATATTTAATAAAATACACAATTTTTTTTGTCTTAGTTAAGACAATTTACCCAAAAATTGTCTCAAATATTTTCTTGAAACCCTCTTTTATATAATAGTGACTACACTGACTTGACAAGCCTTAATTTATTTGAAAATTGTCCCCTTTCCAAAAAAATTCCAATTTCAATTATCGATGACAATTGTCCAGTTGCCCTAAAAATTCACATTGATTAGCACATTTTGTTAAACGTTAGGCTTAAGAATAACTATTTGTTATGATTTTTTTTTAATTGATGTTCACTATTTTATAACATGATTAGGAGTTCATACATGTCTTTATAATTGTGTTGAGAGGTATTTTATAGCTTAGTAAAAGAGATGTCTAATTTTTTTCTGTGCTCAAACTCTTCAAGTTTAAAGATATGATATATCCATTTTAAAATAGAAATAAACTTAACTGTAAATAAAATAACTATGTATAAATATACATTTTCAAAAATCTTAGTAATTATATTAGTTCCTAGTATGAAAAAGTAGTAAAAATATTTCTCCCAACCTTAACTATAAATGATTTCTATATATAATTCTTATATTTTTTAAAAATTTTAATATAATTTTTATTTTTGAAGAATCACATAGATATATATATTTACATATGTTTTATTAAACACTTTATTGTAATTATTTTTCATTTAAAATATTTAAAAAAATGAAAATTACAGCTATACATTTTTAATCAAATGATTTTCTATAAATTAAATAATCAAACTATTTATAAGTGAAAAAAACCTAATTTATAAATTCACAAAATATCATTATCACCGATAATATAATAACATCATTTCATTTAAGAACGTAAACAAAGCTATTGCCAACAATGACAACATTCATAGAACAACCAGCTAGCCGAGCTTGAAGATCACCCAATTTTCAGGTAATGGACATACACCGAATTTTTACATAATAAAATAATGAGTCAAATTGCACAGAATACTAGTTTTATTGTGACATCTAAACTAGTCTCCACTTAAAAAGTGCATACAACAGCGAGATTATTATGCCTCCACAACAACTAGATGTAACCATCTCCCTGGCCAGTGAGAGAAAAAGTGCCGTGCCTCAACAGCTCTCTATGCCTCCTCAACCTTTTGAGCGTCGTTCACTTTTGACTCATAATGATCTCCAGAGTCGGGGATTGGTTCAGCGTCGTTCACCTTTGACTCATGATGATCTCCAGAGTCGGGGATTTGTTCTTCATCGTTTAACACAGTGCCAGAGGATCCGGGAATGGGCTGCAGTGGAGAAAAGAGAGGTTCATTAATATCTATGTAAGGTAGTGGTTTGGGTATGTATGGTTCCTGTTCAATGGGATTTCGTATTTCTTGCTGAGAGAAAGCATGGTCTTCATTAATCTGGCCAAGATGACAACGTGTTTTAGAGTTTATCGATCTCCTATCTGGTGGATCTGAGCTAGTCTCAGCTGCTCGATGCTCAATGTTCAGCTCTGACTCATGGTGATCTCCAGGGTGGGGCAATGGCTCTTCATGGTTTAGCACAGTGCCAAAGGGTGTGGGAATTGACTGCAGCAGAGAAAAGAGAGGTTCATTAATATCTATGTAAGGTAGTGGTTCGGGTACGTATGGTTCGGGTATGTATGGTTCCTGTTCAATGGGATTTGGTATTTGTTGCTGAGAGAAAACATGGTCTTCATTAATCTGGCCAAGACTGCGAGGTGTTTCAGAGTTTACCGATCTCCTATTTGGTGGATCTGAGCCAGTCCCAGCTCCTCGACGTGCAATGTTCGAAAACGGCACTGGCGTTCCTGGGTTAAAAATAAAACCACGCAAGACTCTACCAGTGTCTTGCACTTTCAATGTCACGAAGTATCCACTACCAAATGAGCCTTCCACAACACCATCAACTGTTTGGCCAATAAGAGAGTTGTCAGGAAATGACGAGCTTGAAGGAATTTCCCCGCGTCCCTCCATTCTTTGCAGATCAAAAGACTTCCCGTCCAGATCTAAAAGATAGGATGTGATTTACGAAGCCTAGTCCCCTCTTTTGTTTCAGATACCTGCACTGAAAACACATATGAGCAAGTTTCTCTATATGTGAAGTGGATCGAGAACCTGGTAAGTACAGAATCAGTCATTGTAAAACTTTCTCTCTTTAATGAATGAAAGTTCCGTCTTTTCTTCCGAAAAAAGTACAAAATCAGCGATGAAATATTAGGGTATAAGTCTTTCCCACTAAGTGCACTTTCAACACCAAAGCATTTAAATATGCTACTTCATAATTTATTCGTCACAATGAAAAGAAAGCTAAACTAATTAAGAAGATTTTTCATTTGGAAAACACCATTGCATTAAAACAAAAAATGATGGAGGGAATGGTGACATGCCTGCGTGAACCTCTAAACAACCTCAACCAGGTGAGGGAATGATCACATGCCTGCCTGAGCATCCAAACAACCTGCCTGAACCTCCAAACAACCAGGCAAGTTAAGATGATAACAACTAAACATAGGAAGCTAAACTAATTACATTGATATGAAGAAATAAGAGTTTTCGCCTGAACCTCCAAACATCAAGGTAAGTTAAGATGACCAGAACTAAATAGAGGAAGCTAAACTAATTACATTGATATGAAGAAAGAAGATTTTTCATTTGGAAAACACCATTGCATTAAAACAAAAAATGGAGGGAATCATCACATTGTTATACCAGAGTATACATAATACACAGTGGATTTATCTTCAGAGACCGACAAATGTAGAAACAACAAGATTACTCAATCAGAAACAGCCGAATAGATAAAACAATCACAGGAAAACAGAAATCACTTTGCATGACGTAACACGGCTGGACCTTGGGTTGCAATACCTGGCTAGAGAAATTACAAATTTATAGACGCAGAAGAAGGATCTAGAATCCTGTATGTGATTCAGATGGAGATCTGGAATAATTTAGAAACTAATGGCGGTGTAGAAAGATCTAGAATTCTGGAGATCTAGAAACTAATGGCGGTGTAGAAGAATCTAGCGATATGTTTACTAACACTTGGGGGTTTTGGTGTAGCCGCAATTGTGACTCCAACACACATGCCTGCCTGAGCATCCAGACAACCTGGCTAAACCTTCGGACAACCTCTTAAGTTAAGATGATAATAACTAAACACAGGTAGGACGGGTGAAGTTATATAGATTTAGTTGTTAGTAAATGTGGATAAACATTTTTTAAAGATAAGCATTAAAATATTGACGTATTAATACATGTCCTAGGTTGCTAGAATTAAAAAATAATAAAAATTAACTAAAACCAATTATTTAGAGTACCATGGGTCAATACCATGATTTATCAATACAATATGCTAAAAAATTATAACTCATTTCATATAATTTTTTGAATAGTCAATTCAATTAAAACTGCCAAAATATAATAATTATTTTTTCATAATATATTATAAAATTAAATAAAAAAATTCATACCATATATTTTCTATATAATTCATGATTTTCGAGATACCAAGCAAGGGGTTTGGAATTCCAAAACTGATACACCATCAAAATTTGAATACCAAGCCAGGGTTGGAAATTTCAAAACGGAGTTGGAATTTCAAAACGGATACATATGTCCGCAACCTCCCCACCAACAAAATATAATTATTATTTTTTCATAATATATTATAAAAATTAGATAAAAAAATTCATACTATTTATTTTCTATATAATTCATTATTTTTGAGATACCAAGCTAGGGTTGGAATTTCAAAACCGATAAGCGCGTCAAATTTGACAGTTTGACATACCAAGTAAGGGTTGGTATTTCAAAACTAATACACCCGTCAAATTTGACAGTTTCCACACCATACCAAGTAAGGGTTGGTATTTCAAAACTAATACACCCGTCAAATTTGACAGTTTCCACACCTTCCCACCAATATTCACAGTTTCAACAAAGAAACTTGATCGTTTTGCAAATTTCTTACCTATATTTGATGGGCAAATCACCCCATGATAGGTAATTTGTTCACCCCATGATAGGTAATTTGCCGTCAAATTCCATCTCTATATAGGCATATGTATTCATCTAATTATATAAATGACTAATAAATTTATTTTATGTGAAAATGACTATCACATAAAGATGAGTGTAAAAATGCACATAATCTAAAAGGTTTATACTAAAATTGATATTTATAAGAGAAAAAAATGAATATATATAAAATGAATAAAATTATACAAACTAAATTAAATTAAATAGTAAATTTTTGAGAATGTAAACTCGTGTGATTCACATTGATTAAGAGCTAAATCTTCAAATCACATTTCAATTTCATGAGTCAACCCCTTTTGAACTACGAAGTGTGGTTCATCATCAGGACTCTATGTTGATAAACATCAAAACACTTATCTTACATGACTAAGATTTAAAAAAAAACATATAGGTTAACTAAACTCTGATTTTATTTTAAAGTATTATTAATTATAAAAAAATTAATACATGAGTTAGATATATATAAATTTAAGAAAAATTTAACAATATTTTTTATGACGGAGATTAAACCTTACTTTTTATCATGGAGATTTTGTAAACAAACATTGTTACAATACCATGGACCAATATCATGGGTTACTAATACCAAATGCAAAAAATATAAGTTGTCATATTCATATATTTTTTATAACTTTTTTGTAATTGATCAATTTATTTAAAAGGTTCGAAAGAGCATAACTACCTTTGAGATCAGTCTCACCCATTGATTTGTGACAACAACTAAGAATAAAATATTATGTGAAAGTTAAATAAATTATCGATGATTAAATTAGAATATTTAAACCTCTATTTCAAAATACACACATGTATCTACATAATTATTAAATAACCTAGCATGGTCATATAAATTAAATGGCTAGTAATTTTTATTAGCATCAATCGATAATAAGCATAAAAATGCTTACTTCATGATACATCTCACATTACTAAAATTTAAAAAATGATATATATATATATATATATATATATATATATATATTATATATATATATATATATATATATACTATTTAATATTATATATTATTATATGTATAGAAATATATAATATTATATTTAATTAATATATTTCAAATGACATAACTCACTCTTAGTTATAAAAGTTATTGATTCAAAATTTGTTGGGTAAAAAATTCACTGATATTGAAGACTAGTTGACTCACATTGGATATAATCTTCTGATAATAATCTTGACAAATTCTATAAGTCAAACGTTAACCATGTCAATTATCTCAAAACATCCATGAATTAACAAAAACTAAAATTAACACAATTTTCAATATAAAAATAATAATCTAATTAATATCACTATTTTTATCACACAATATTATTACCTTTTTATTAATGTAACAATATATTATAAACATACGATAAGATTTATATGATTAATAAATTTAAAATATATTTTGAGTATTATAATAATAAATTATAAATATTGAGATTTTATATAGGAGGAGGCAGAGCGGGAAATTAAATGACGGACAAGGGATTCGAGTTGTAGAGGGAGTTTTCATCCATGGAGGGAAGCCCAAGAGGGGGATCTCCTCCCTCCTACAAGGAGGTGGTGGCCAATAAGGGCAAGAAGCCCCCAGGAAAAGTCAGAAAGGTTTCGGGAGAAGGAATGAGTAACCGGGAAAAGGAGGAAGAAACTACAAAAATAAAATAGAACAACAACACTAAAGACAACAAGGAAGGTGACAAACAATAGGAAACAAAAGAGAAAAAGCATAAGGGACCTTGTAAACCCAAAGCTGACATAACACCCAGAGTTGTATTAAATAATCCAGCTCTATAAGCACACAAGGAGCACATGCAAACCTACGCAATCATTTGCAAATTCATGAGACTGTGGCCCACAGAAAAAGCTTTACAAACATGGATCAAATACCATTGGAAAGCTAAAGGGAGCATTGAGCCACACCTTGGGTCAAAGGGTTTTTTAACCGTGGTTTTCACTAGTCTTGAGGATAAAGACCGAGTGTTTGAAGGAGGGCCCCACTTCTATGCTGCAACAGGTCTCTATATAAGGCCTTCGAAGATGAACTTTGTCCCAGAATGAGAAATGTTCACTTCAATCCCGGTCTAGGTAAGACTCTATTCTCTACCTTTGGACTACTGGCTACCTAAAGCGTTTGCTACCATAGGCAATAAAATAGGTAGGTTTTTCAAAGCTTCAAAAGCTACCAGAAGGGGAAAATACACTTCCTTTGCTAGGATATGTGTTGAAATGGATCTATCAAGAGCTCTTCCAGATGAAGTTATATTGCAAGTTTTTGATGAAGAATGGGTTCAAATGGTGGACTATGAGCATATCCCATTCAGATGTCATAGATGCCATGAACATGGCCATCTTCTCAGGGATTGCCCTTTAGGCAAAATAGAGAATAAAAGCAAACCTAATGCAACGAAAGACCCGGACAGCTTTCACAAGGTGGTACATAAAGGAAAAGGCAGCAAAAAAGGGAAAAAGCTACAACAAAAGGAGGGACAACACGTTAGGCGCAACTAGTTGCAAGTTCTGGAAGAGGAAGAAGAAAGAACAACAGAAGATCAAGAAACTGAAGGAAGTACAAGAGAGAAGGAAAAAGGTGAAAATCGTGACCAAACACAAGAAAATGATAAGCAGACAGGGACCATGTTGAGTGATACAGAACCAGAGATGGACCAAGAAATGACTCAGAGTGAGATGGAATTGGAGGAAACAGAGCTACATGATATCCTCGAAAGAGAGCACCTAGATTTGGAAGGATTCTTAATACAGGGTAATTCTGGTGGGGTAGAATCATTACCTCAGGAGGAGCTCAATAGAATACAACAATTATGTTTATGGAAAACTCAGGAAAAGGGTTCAGAGGGAGCTAATAACAAGAGCATGTTGAGTAGCAAAGGAGTGAAAATGTTAAAATCTACTTTGAGTTTAGGACCCAGAAATCTAGGAAAAAGAGAGAGGCAGAAAAAATTAGAATGAGCTACTGATGGAGTGTGGGAAGCTCATGATAGATTCAGGTAAGATGAAAGACCTTACCAGTTACTCCTTCACAAATATTTAATCATGAAGTTTATTTCTTGGAATATTAGGGGACTAGGCAGTAAAAGAAAACAAAGATTGATTAGCAATAGAATGAAACAGGCGGCTCTTGATATAATTTTTATCCAGGAAATAAAATGCTCCATTCAAAAGTTAAGGCAACTACACAACAAATGACTCAGTAGGTTTGAATATCTAGAAGTTAAAGCAAAGAATATGGCAGGAGGTATTCTCACTCTTTGGAACCCGCAAAGAAATGCAATAATTGATGCAGAGGCTGCAAGGAACTATTTATCAGTAGTAATTCAGCCTGTAGGTGATAGGAGTACCTATCTAGTCACGAATGTGTATGGCCCTCAAAGGATAGAGGAGAAACTTAGGCTAATAGATTTCCTTGAGAATCGCAGGGAGAGACATGCCGAAATACCCTGGATCTTGGGAGGGGATTTCAATATGATAAAATCACTTTCAGAAAAGAAAGGGGGAACTAGAGCACTTAGTAAAGATTCTTTAGCATTTCAAATCTTTTCATAGAATATGAAACTAGTAGATGTGGAAACCAACAATGGCCTCTTCACTTGGAATAACAAGAGAGGTGGGGAGTCTCAGGTAGCATCCAAGTTAGATAGATTCATTATCTCTGAGGATCTAATGCTATTAGAAAAGGAAATAGCAGCAAGTGTTCTTCCCGTTGGAGGCTCAGACCACTGGCCAATTCAAATGGTGATCCAAGGTATAGGAACCCCCCAAAATAGACCTTTCATATTTGAAAATATTTGTCTTTCACACCCAGATTTCATCAGTAATATTGGAAAATGGTGGGCAGAAGATCTTCAGATTCAAGGAACAAGAATGTTCATGCTTCATAAAAAATTAAAGCACATAAAAATGAGGCTCAAGGAATGGAATAAGAAAGATTTTGGAAATATCTTTGTGGAAAAGATATCAGTCGAAATCAAAATGCAGATACTCAACCAAGCTATGATCTTGAAAGGTTTCGATAAAGACAAAAATGATCTAGTGGAGAAACATCACCTAGACTGGGAAAACCTGTGTAAACAAGACGAAATATTTTGGAGACAAAAATATAGAGTCCAATGGCTAAAAGAAGGGGAGTGTAACACAAAATTTTTTCACAGATCCACCATGGAAAATAGGGCACACAACATAATTTCTGCAATAAGAAAGGAGGATGGATAGCTCCTACAAACTCATGTGGAGATAGAGGCGGAGATAGTTCAACACTTCCAAGAAATAGCCATGGAAAGTAATCCGGAAAGAGATCATCATATCAAGGAATTAATAAGGCATATACCTAAGCTGGTGTATAGAGAGGACAATTTCAACCTCAACTGACCAGTGACTGAAGTGGAGGTCAGGGAAATTCTCAATGAAATGCAGAATGGCAAAGCACCAGTCCCAGATGGCTTCAATGTTGATTTCTTTAAAGCTTGCTGGAATATTGTAAAAATGGATATTTTGAATGTGGTGGAAGACTCAAGGACAAATAGGACTATCTTGAAAGCTCTCAACACCTCCTTCATCTCCCTAATCCCTAGACAGGAAAATGCTCAAGCACCAGACAGGTATAGACCCTTAACACTATGCAATGTGGTTTACAAGATAATATCCAAGGTTGTGGCCAACAGACTTAAACCTTTGCTACCTGCTCTAATTTCGGGGGCACAATCAGGATATGTTGAAGGTAGACAAATTTTGGACAATATTATTCAAGCTCATGAGGTGGTTCACTCTTTAACCAGCACAAGGAGAGCTGGTATGATCCTGCAACTAGATATAGAAAAATCTTATGACAAAGTGAACTAGTCCTATATCAGGTAAGTGTTAAAGGCATTTGGTTTTGATCACAACTGGATCAGATGGGTAATGGCCTTGGTAACCTCCTCCATCTTTTCAATTTTGGTTAATGGATCTCCTTCTGAGATTTTTCTTCCTTCAAGAGGGCTGAGGCAGGGGGATCTGCTTTCTCCCTTCCTATTCATATTCATGATGGAAGGTCTTGGCTGGTCTATCAAGCATGTGAGAGTTACGGGAAAAATTCAAGGTCTTCCACTGAAGGAGAATGGTTAGGCTTTGACTCATCAAAAATTTGTTGATGGCACCATGTTACAGGGTATCCCCATTGTCAAAGAGGCTCAGGCATACAAACAAATTCTGTATGATTTTGCTTTGGCTTCAGGTATGGAAGTTAACCTCTCCAGATCTAAATTTTTTTTCTTTAATACTCATATTGCTATTCAGAGAAATATCTCCAAAATTCTTCGCATTCATAGGGACTCCCTCCCTTCAAAGTATTTAGGAATTCCTCTCACGGCAAAGCCCCTGCAAAAAAGCATTTGGGAACCGCTGATCAACAAAATGCAAGATAAAGTCAAAAGTTGTTCGAGGAGATCCTTAAACCTGGCAAGAAGACTTGTGCTGACAAAGGCAGTGCTCCAATCAATTCCAGTTTTCTTTCTATCAGCACTTCTAGCCCCTCAGGGAGTTCTGCAACAATTCAGAAACATCGAAAGAGACTTTGTCTCGGGTAGGGAGGATGCTAGAAAGAAGTGGGCCATGGTCTCTTGTGAAAAAATATATAAACCCAAGAATCATGGGGCTCCCGGCCTAGATGACCACGAGATCCTAAGTAAGGTCCTAGGGGCCAAACTCTGGTGGAGGTGGGTCAAAAATCCCAAGGCACAATGGGAAAGCATATGGAAAGAAAAATATGCTAAATCCTGGCATCACTCTGATCTCATAAGGATGTCTGGTAACATTAAAGGCTCTGCCATCTGGAATAAAGTCGGGGGGAACAAAGGTTTAGTTCAACAAAATAGCTTTTGGGAAATCAGAGATGGAGACCTTGCTCTTTTCTGGGAGGAAAAATAGCAACAAGAACCAAAATTGTTAAGAGAGGATTTTTGGAACCTTAAGCATGAAACGGATGCCCAAGGTCTGACTAGACTAAAAGGTTTTTGGGATTATACCCACAACACCGGGAAATAGAGGGCCTGGAAACAAAAGTTGATGCTCTTGGTCAAATATTGGAACAACATATGATCATGGTGTCTGAAGGGCAAGACCAACTCAGATGGTGAAACAACAGTAAAGGCATCTTCAACATTAAGGAGGAAAAAGGTATTCTCCTTGAGCTGGTTACCAAGGCTCTGAACAAAACCTACCTAAACCTCTAGATACATCAAGGTTGGATGAATATTAAACTCTTCATGTGGTTGGTTCTGCAAAAGAAAATTTTGAATTGGGACAACATTCGAAAGAGGGGAATATTTGGTCCTTCTATATGCCAGCTTTGTAAGGCCCAAGAGGAAACTATGGAACATCTTCTCAACAGCTGTAATTTCCCTTCTAGACTATGGGATGCTTCTGCCAATATATTTTAACAGTCTGAAAGGGATAAGGTGAGTATTACCAACACCCTTAACAGATGGAGGAGAAATTTCTCAAATAATGAAGTTCTCAACCTAGCTTGAGCTCTCATGCGAAGTTTTATTATTTGGAACATATGGAAAGAAAGGAACAAGAGAATCTATAAAAATGAAAAGAATCTCTCTTCTCACCTGTTTGATTAGATCTTAAAGCAAATCAAGGAGACAGCCAACTCAATAGTCAAGAATCTTCCCAAAAATCCCCCCACAGGAGTAGACTTGAGAACTCTAAGGCTGTTAGTGTTGGGATATGTTATACTCTTTCCATGACTAACCTATGT
>APFE031211082.1:63218-95911 GCA_000404065.3 Pinus taeda | reverse complement strand
AAAAAAAAAAAAAAAAAACGTTTGCTGATAGACTAATACTTCTGATGGAAAAAAAAAAAATCTCTTATGAAGAAAAACTTCTGCTGCTATACAGTCAACTTTTTCTCAAAGGGGTAAAAAGATTTCAATACTCCTTAAGGTCTTCATAAACTTTAACATAAAAATGAATATATAAAAAGTACCATAGTTATGGGTCCACCAATATTCGTCCACACTATCACCTAATGCCTTTTTCAATGCAACGTTCAACACACCATTTTTTTTTTAACACTTCAATCAACAACATATAACATGGCCCACTGTGCACATACCAGCATTGTTTGCAACAAAGAAAATGCAAAAAACTATGGTATAAAGTTAGAGTCTCAACATTCAACGAACGTAGATGAACTGATAAACTCCCTTCAACGCATACGAACCAGCACCATTCCACGCACAAGATGTCATAAACCAACAGATAATTTCAACACTTCAACAACATTCGGCTCGCATAACAACGTTCACCATTCAATGTTCGTTACGTTCACAACACTGTGTAAATGCATCAGAGGCATCATACGAGCAACACACCACACCATAACTTTCGCAGTGGCTCAAATCAATTCACCATTGTCTCCCACAAAACAACGTTCAACACGGGTATATCAACCTCAACGTTATGCAGGCAAAATTCACTATTACAGGGGTTTCAACCTCCAGAAAATTCAACGGAACATTCGTTTCAAATACCAGACAGCAATGGAAATTCATATCCGCTCATATCAACAGCGTTTCAAATCCATATCAGCGTTTTTAATACCAGAACATCGTTTCAAATACTAGACATCAATGGAAATTCATATCCTCTCATATCAATAGAGTTTCAAATCCATATCAATGTTTTTAATATCGTTTCAAATACTAGACAACAATGGAAATTCATATCTGCTCATATCAACAACGTTTCATATTATGAACTTAACGGTGACAGTCTATATCCTTACCATATTGCGTTATCTATCAGGGCAGGCTCCGAGCGTTTTTGATATCTGATACAGTGAAAAAAACCTTCAAGGCTTCTCAATTTCTGAATCAGCAGTTACGCATTCTGTCAGATAGCATTTCCTTCAAGAGTTTCTCCTTCAGGCAGTGGACAGAGGAGCAGAAGGCAGGTAGTGGACAGAGGAGTTACAAGACAAGGTTAAAAAAAGAACCTGGGACCTGTGCTCTGATACCATGTCAGGCCAGGAGTAACTCCAGAAAACTGATTCATTTATTCAATTAGACAGCTATCTATTATATACATGAATGTGATCGTTCAGTTCATCTTCTTGATGACTGTTCACATTCAATTCCCCCAATCACTGAGGATTAGGTGTCAACAAGAAGTCCTATGGTAGATGTACACATTGATGGTATCATTCTCCCCCATACCTTGATTGATCTTGGGGCTGCCATCAATGTGATGACTAAGGAGACTATGCTTAAACTAAATCTCCAAGGATCATTAAGGAAGACCACAACAGTCTTGCAGCTTGCAAATAGATCTATAGTATCTCCTAAGGAATTGTTGAGGATGTGATGGTCTCCATTTATTCCTAGGAATACCATGTCGACGTCTTAGTTCTCCAACCTAAGACCAAGTTCAGTGGTTATCCTCTCATCCTTGGAAGGCCATGGCTAGCCACTACTGATGCTTACATAAGTTGTAGGGCTGGGAATATTACCATTAAAAATGGTCATTTGTCCAAACAATTGGTCTTATACCCTCATTCTCAACCATCTCTAGAGCATGACTTACCTTTATGGTTGGAAGAGGAGGAGGAATATGAAGTATACTCTATCACATCTTACCCAATATGTACCATAGATACTACTATAGGAGGGGGAAACTTGATGAAGGTGACCTGATTGATCAAATCCTCTAGAATCGGCCCCCCATCACCATGTTTCTTGATGAGTTAGTAAAGAAAGATAAAGATAACCCTTGGAATGATTTGTACCTAGCTAAATTAGGTCCTACTCATGTCAAGATGATATAATTTGGTCGAGATAGAACATTGAAAATCAACCCCTCTCTCTCTGCACATCAGGAAAGGAGTTATGTGACATGTTAAGAGAGCATCTAGATGCCTTTGCCTATAATTATAAGGAAATGAAGGGAGTGCACCCTTCGGTGTGCACTCACCACATTTACATCAAGAAAGGCTTCAAGCTAGTGTGCCAACCTCGGAGGAGAATGAACCCAACCCTCAAAGACATAGTCAAAGAAGAACTGCAGAAGTTGTTGGATGAAGGGTTCATTTACCCCATCTCAAATAGTGAATTAGTGTCTCCTTTGGTTCTAGTCTCAATAAAGAATGGAAAATGGAGGATATTTTTGGACTACATATAGTTAAACAAAGCCACCAAAAAAAACCATTCCCTATACCTTTCATTGATCAAGTCTTGGATGGCCTTGCGGGAAATAAGTTCTTCTCTTTCCAGGATGGATTCATTGGTTACAATCAAATCCAGATCAACCCATAGGACCAAGATAAAACCACCTTCACTTGTCCTTGGGGTATCTTTGATTATAGGGTCCTTCCTTTTGGATTATGTAATGCCCCTATCACGTTTTAGAGGGAAGCCCTAAGCATCTTTGCAGAGCTAGTCCATGACTCTATAGAAATCTATATGGATGATTTCACTCCCTATGGGTGTGATTTTCTAGAGGCTCTCTCTAACTTGGGGAAATTATTAAATAAATTCATTGAATTGAACCTATCCCTTAGTCCTGAGAAGTGTGAGTTCTTGATGAATACATGGACTATTCTAGGTCACTCAATATCCCAAGTAAGACTGCAAGTAAACCTGAATAAAATTGCTATCATAAAGAAGGTCCCTACTTCTCGGAAGCAGAGGGATGTCAGAAGTTTCTTGGACTTAGCTGGATGCTATAGGAGATTCATAAAGGACTTCAGCAAAGTAGCCTCACCTTTGTTTGGACTATTGGCCAAGGACTCTGAATTTTTCTAGGTCAGAAAGATGCCAAGAGGCCCTAGAAACCTTAAAGGACAAGTTGACTACTGCACCTATACTCCAAGGCCCAAATCGGGCTCTTCCACATCCATGCTGATGCCTCTGACAAAGCTATAGGAAAAACTGTACGCCAGATAGTTGACAAGTTTCCTTATGCCATTTATTTCATCAACAAAAATCTGTCCAAGGCTGAATTGAACTATACTGTGATTGAAAAATATATCCTAGCCGTTGTCCATTTCTTGAATAACTTTAGACATTACATCACTGGTTACAATACCTTTGTACACACTGACCATGATGCTACTAAATATTTGTTGAAAAAGCTTGATGTGAATTCTAGAATTATTATATGGTTGCTTTTATTACAACAGTTTGATCTAACTATCATTGATAAGCCTGGTGGAGAAACTGTAGTTGCACATATTTTTGTCTAGACTTGCTTTGCCTACATGTGAGGAAGGAATGGTTGATGATCAACTTCCAGATGATAATTTATTTTCTACTTCATTTATCTCTCCATGGTTTATTGACATAGCCAACTACTTAGTGGTTAAATAGTTCCCTCCAAATCTATCCTCTAAGGAAAAGAGCATAATTATAGAAAGAGTGCCCCACTCACATGGATTGGGGACATTCTCTTCAAGCTAGGCCCAAATCAAATTTTGAGGAGATGTGTCAGGGAGGAGGAAGTATTTGACATCCTTCTGGCTTGTCATGATGGGCCTTATGGAGGTCACTTTGTAGCCAAGAAGACAACCTTCAAGGTACTGCAAGCTAGCTGCTACTGGCCCACTCTCCACCAAGATGCAAGAAGATACACCAGTCGATGTGACTAGTGCCAAAGAAAGGGAAACCTACTCCCAAGGATGAAATGCCTTTGCAATCTTAAGTGACTCTTGATCCATTTGACAAGTGGGGCATGGATTTCATTGGGCTGATTGATCCACCATTAGGGAAAAAATACATAATTGTGTGCACTGATTATTTGATAAAGTGAACCAAAACCAAGGTTTTCAAGGTAGAAACAGAAGAGAAAGTGGCTGAGTTCTTAAGGGAGAATGTATTTTACAAGTTTGGGTACCCTAGAGAGCTAGTCACTAATCAAGGAGCTCAGTTCACCTCACATCTGATTGAAAATCTATTCAAGCAGCATAAGATCAAGCACAGGAAGTCAACTTCTTATCATCTCCAAGCCAATGGACAGGTAGAGGTTATGAACAAAGCATTTGAAGGCATTATCACCAAGGTTGTGAGAAGAAATAGAAAATATTGGGCTGACAGACTAGTGGAGGCCACTTGAGCCTATAATATAACCTAGAAGACAACCACTAGTTTCACCCCTTATGACTTGTTATATGGGAAAAAGGCTCTTCTCTCCATTGAGTTTGAGTACAAAAATTTTAGAACGAAAGCACAATTGGATTTGGATGTTACAAAGGCACAGAAAGAGAGGTTTCTCCAGTTCAATTGTTTAGATGAATTCAGGATGCAGGCCCTCCTACACACAAAAGTTACTCAAGTACAAAGAAAGGTTTAGCATGACAAAAACATCAAATAGAAAGTTTTTCAAGAAGGTGATTGGGCTCTACTATATGAATCCAAGTTCAAGGATTTCAAAGGAAAATTGATGACCAGGTGGCTGGGCCCATATCTGATAGAAAAGTTCCATGACAATGGGGTTGTGCAAATAAGTCCATTGATGAAGAAGGTATCTCCTTTCTTGTCAATGGATATAGATTAAAAGCATGTAAAATACCTCTGTCAAGGGAAGAGTCATAAATACCATCAGTAAGGAAGTGAATGTGCTTAGAAGTGTCTCAACTTCCAGTTCACCAAATTTTTAAAGACTTTTTTTTTTTTAAATGAAAAAAAGGAAAAAACAATAAGGGACCTAGGTGAAAACCTTTATGAGGCAACTAGGGCATGCAAACAGGATGAAAAACTCCTTTGAGATGAGTTGTTTGTATTTTAAAAAAAAGGATGAAAACAAAAAGAAAAAAAACAAATGACATGGCAAGGACCTCCAACCTACCCAAGGAAATAAATGAATCAGAGTTCAGAGGAAAACCAACCAAGAATCACCCCATTCTTCCTCCATTCACTTCATATCACCCATCCCTTCTATGTCTCCATCATCCATCCTCACTTCCATGCATCAAAAACTAGTTTTTATGTAGTTTTCTAACTTCTACAGGGTCTCCTGTAGTTACTACAAGAGTTTCTTGTAGTACTATAGGATGTCCTAAAACACTATAGGAATGAAATTATAATTGGGAAATGATGATGCAAGCATGTTATAGGTTGAAATAGGGGACCATACACCTCACCACCTCTCGTCCAACACCAACTCATGACCATACCACCCTTTGTGTACATCAAAAACCACTCAGAAACAAATAAAAAAATAAATAGAAAAATGAGTCCAAGGGCCATGCCATCATTGACCTCACTCACCTACCACTCCATCTCCTCCATTTCCATATTTCTGCTCCTACATCACCAATCATTCTTCCTCCAAGTGAAAAAGAAAAATAAAAAAATGATGAAAAAGGTAACTACAAGATTTCCTGTAGTAACTACAGGAAACCCTATAGGAGCCTCTGCTCTGACAACAACAGTTATCCATGCATTCTCCTTCAACACCCATGCAAGAAAAGGGATCCTACACCCTTGTAGACACTATGAGTCCTATCTAGATCTTAGTAGTAAGACCAAGCACCTACACACAACAATAAAGAGGACAACCACATCAATAGGAATAAATATACAGAAAAGTGACCACAGAAAAGCACTTACCTGAATAAAAATAAGCATCGCATAGTCACCCTCCAACATGCATCAACCAAGCGAATGAAGGCACATGTATGACACCTCATCTGAATTCATCGCTAAGTGCGATATCATAAAAGTGTAGGAATATGAGAAAGTTCAATTTTATAAGTTGGAGGTGGCCAGTTAACTTGGCCACCCTCAGCTCGAAAACAAAAAGTGAACTCCTAGTTAGCTTGACACATGGCAACATCAGATCAAGAAGAGTGAGTTGAAAAGGTTGTCAATCTAAGTTGTGTGAGAGTGCGTGATGATTACAAGGGAAGGCTGCATGATAACTAACAGTGGGCCAATGGTCCCAAGGAGGAAATATTGTACATTTCTAGCCAATACATTGCTCCAAGGAATAAACTATAAAAAGAAAACATTCCAAACTCTCATGCACCATTTGTTCATTTCGAGATCAGAGAGGACCAGTACCACCTTGGAGAGCCATCGAAGAGGCAAACTTGTTTCTTCGACCCTGCAGGAAACAAAACTACAGGAAACACAGGGAGCTACAGGAAACATTAGAAATTCATAAAGAACACAAAAAAGGGGTGCATAGGGTCCAACTGCTCAAAAATTCTCCTCTTCCAAAGAATCAAAGTGAAAGGTAGGTGGCCCATATCTCCTATTCTTTTAATTGATAGCTAGGAACAAAAAAATATGAGTTTTTAAGTGATTACAGTGGGCTTGGGAGTTTTAAAAGAATTGTGAACATTTAAAAGTTGTGTGGAGATAAGACGAAATTGCAGCCAGCCACCACTACTATCAACTCTCAGCCACCCTAAAAACTAAGGCTAGCCTACCAAACTCCCCACAGCCAGAAAGCAAAAAAAAAGACATGATAGGAGGGTTTAACAGAAGGGAGCCCATAGAGACATCTAGGATATGCCTCCATCCCCTTGTGGTAGAAATATTTAGAAGGAATAACTATTTGGGATTCTTTGAGCTACTTAGAGGGTATTATGATGATGTAGCTCAAGAATTTTCCATGGCACTTAACCCTCAGACCAGAATCAATGCCACTACTATGGTAAGAGGACTGTCGGTCACAATTAATCCTAAAGTAATTAGTAGAATCACTACACTTCCTTAAGGGATGCCATGGAGAAAGGAGGATAAGGTTGCAAGCACTTTTGCAAACAAAAAATTCTCTTTAAGGGATGAAGAGCTAATTTAGGACAAAAGTGGGATAAGAATGGAAAACCTTCCCTACCCTTGGAATGAGGTGAGAAATCATATTCTCAAATATATCTCTTCTGAAGGGAGGCTCGGTATAATCTATGGCTATCAATTTAGTCTCCTCCATGAGTTGAGATTTAGAGAGGAGATACCCATTGACAAAAGTCTTAGTGTACCCTACTTCTTACTGAAATCAATAATAGACATGAGCCTAAAGGTCCAAGATGGAAAACATCAGCGATTGGCACACCATGGACTTATTAAGCTAATGCTAGAGGATGCCTTGACCTAGATAAGAATTCCCATTCAATGGTCCACATTTAGAGACATGGAAAGAGAGGCTATGATTGAAATACAAGCCCTTGAATATGATAGGGACAATACCTCAAGTGGTGAAGAGGAGGAAGAAGGAGATGAAGAAGAACTTGAAGAGGAGGCAGAAGAATATGAAGAAGAGTCCAAAGAGGAAGAAGAATAACCAAAGGAGGAAGAGGAGTTAGAAACAAGGAAAATAGAGGAAGAAGAAGAAAAAGAAGGAGGAGAATAGGAGAAAAGTGAAGAGAAATAATAGAAGGAAGAAGCAAGCCCTAAGTAACACACCAAGGAAAGGGAGGAATGTTGCACAAAAATTTTCACCTTGACATTCTACAATTAGTGTGAGTCTATCACCACTCATACCTTCCCCCTTTGCAAGTCTTAAACCTCAGTTCTTCATATCAAGCCTTGAAAATAAGAGAAAGACCTTAAAAATCTCTAAAACTTTGGTTCCGCACTTTCTCTTAGCATTACCTGTGGTCCCGCACCTATTGGTCATGTCCCCTATGCACCTGACCGCTCTGTCTCTGTGTTATGGGTGCGGACCCCTGTAAAAGTTAAAAAGGCTCAAGTACATTCTTAAAAACTCACTTTGAGTCATTTCTGGAAACTTCTAGAGGGAACCTTGAGGTGGCAAGTTCGCTCATTAAATGTTCATGCATCCCATATCCTAAGGAGCTAACCCCTTGATGTGAGGAGCTTATCCCTTTGAAGGAGGACTCTATCCCTTCAATGGTGGACCTGTAAGCTCCTTCCTTTGCACTATAAAATGAAGCATTGGGCTGGTTACTTGAGAATTTGAAAGCTGAATATTTTTGAGGTGAAATGCTGCTAGAACTTAGTCTTCCTAATTGACCTTTTGAGAGGAGAGATTACATAACTTTTGATCTCATTTGGAAGAGAGTGAGGCTTTTCAAAGTAGAGGAGATTCTTGTTTGGACCCTGGGAAGAGCTTGGACAACATCAAGGCACCAAAGGTTGTAAAGTTCTATTTCAAAGTTAATACAATCAAGTTTATTTTTCTCAATAAGCTATGTTTTATGGTTTATTTCATGGATTCCTTGATCACCATGAGGAACATGATTTATTATATGATCTATGCAGGTGTTATTTGCTGTGTGCTTGTTTGTGATTGCAGGTTCTTAAAAGGAAACTCATTCAGATGGTTGGAGCATGGCTGCCACAAACTAGCGTTGGACTTAAGGTAGGGTCTAAAGCAACTCTTTAGTTTTTATCATTGAATCGCAATATGTTTAGAGAAAGGTAGATTTGCTTGTCCTGCTTGTTGCTAGATATCTGTTGATACTAGGGAGATCGGCCTTGTCTGCAAGATCGATTTATCCAGCCAACAAGGAATCTATAAGGTTGTCTCCTAAATCTGCTGAGAGGGAGGCAACTTCTGCCTTGAATTCCCTAAGCACACCTATCAAGTCAAAAAGGAAAATATAGAGACATACTCCCTTGTATTCCAAAACAAGAAGAATCATTAGGATCAAACAAGGGAAACCACAAACACCCACCAAGACTCCAATAATAATTGAGGACTCACCAAAGGAGCAAGAAAAACTAGTTTCCCTGGGAATAAAAGATAAAGAGGGCACATCAAAACAAGCTTACCCAAAGTCTCGCATCACCTATGTTAGGAGGCCTGTCACCAGGTTAGAATCAAAAAATCAAGACAAGGCACCTTTGACCCTGTTTCAAAAAGGAAAAATCCTTCTACAGGATACTCAAATAGTCCTACAGGAAACTTTGTCAGCACTACAGGAAACATAGAACAAGAAACATGAAGGACAACAAGGATAGAGGGAAGGTAAGGAAGCAGAAAGACAAGTGTAGGAGGGGGAAACTTCACCAAAGACATCTAAGGGAGAGTCCCAAGAGCTGCAGGGACCTAGCCCACAACTTAATCCGATCTCTTATTATAGATTCATTAAGGGATGCAAAGTAATACCACATAAATTTTCCATCCCCCTCTTCTTTGAGATTGAGAAGGAGAGAGGAAGGACACATCAATGGATGAACATTTCCAAATCAAAGAAGGTAGAAGATGTGGGACATATGGAAAATAATCTACTAGAGGTGGGCAGAGATTTTAGTAGGATAAGAGACAAGGAACAAATTATGAGATCTCAACTAGAGGCAAAAAACACATGGCTAAGGAAACAGTTACAAGAGAAAGAGAGCCAATTGGACACCATGGAAAGCCTCTCCATGGAAGCACTCCAGTGCAGGATTCCACCAAAATCATATGCCTTGTACCTCAAATATCAATGGCTTTAATTTCATATAAAGACACTAGAACAACTGGGGACTATGCCTTTCTAAGACTATATGTTGCACATGTAGTGTTGATACCTCTGAAGTTTGTATGAACCATGGGTTGATAATTAAAGTTGGTAGCCTTGGGAGTTGCATCATTCTTGTTGTAATACCGAGGCTCATCACCTACCTTCCTACAACTTTTAGCTAAGCTTCCTGTAGTAAACCAGGACATCCTATAGTAACTATAGGAAACCCTATAGCAAGTACAAGAATCCCTGTAACAACCTGTTTTAGACTGTTTTGGGTAGAAATAATGCTTAGAGCCTAAGGTAGGCCTTCAAATTGATCTCCATACCCCTCAATGCCATTTTTTTACCTGTTTTCCCCATACCTTCCTTCCCTACAAAATATCAAATTGTTTAGATTAGAATTTACATTTCTAAATTGAAAACCAAAAGACTCCTTTCTGTAATATTTAACTTGTGCATGCATACATTAGTCTTAGAAATGTTAGGATCATTTCAATGCTTACTTAGTCCACACAACTAGATGATATAATGCAAGTTTAAGTTAGGTCTCTTCTACAAGTCATGTGTGTTAATTCCTAGCTTGGTGATTTCATGTTATTTCATAGCACTTTCTATTCAAAACTTTCATTTCCTTAACATAGGCAAGCATTAAATTTATGCATTAAAGATAGTTTTACATTCACTATTAGTAGTCAGCCTCCTTCTATTCAATAGAAGATTGGTTTGAAAAACCCTAGTGGTCTATCGCCCTAGTTGAGAAGTGACAAGAGTAGACTGTTGCATCTGCTGTGCATATAGCACCGTCACCTCCAAGTTTGTACAAACCCCGAGCTGATAAAGTAAATTTGGTTGCCCGCGGAGTTGTAGCTTTCTACAATACTGGGGCTCATCAGATATGTCTCTCTCTTCCAATCTAATTCCACTCTTGTTATAGTAATATATCACTATCATATCCAAAACCTTCTCAAATAGCTCTCCAAAGAGCTCCCTTAACCAAAATTCCCCTTACCTAGCCATGTTAGCAACAATGTAATCAACCTTAGTCGCGCCTAAATATACGAACTTATATTTCCTGCTCATTCATGATATCATTGTAGGTCCCTAGATGTGCTCTTTCTTTTTCCATCCCAATAATTAGTGTATTCATGTAGACTCATATCTCTGTAAGATCTTGTATCTCGAACTTACTGGTCAAATCCCTCTTATGATTGATCATCAAAGGCTCACTACCTATAAAGAATAGATCGTCAACATATAAAGCCAAAATCAAAGGCATACCTTGGACCAACTTAGAGGTTTGGATCAATACTGCTTTTAGGCTCCAGTAAATGTCTATCCAGGCTCGGGGAGCTTGTTACAAGCCATATAGTGATTTCTTAGAAACTTCCCCACTCATAAAACTCTTCCATCATATGCTCCATGTCTTTAGGACTGTCATACTCCTAGTGTGTTCTTTATCTCATGCATAAGACTTCAGGTTTTGTGGCATACAATCACAACCACATCCATAAACCTTTTTATGTGCAGTTGAGAGGCCTATAACCGCACTCTTAAGCTTTCCTCCTAATGGTTGTGGCTTGGACTAGGAGAAAGTTTCTCTGCTCAAATCAGAACTTACTAAAACTTCTTAAACAACATCAAATGATTATTCATGTCTAAAATACTTCCTTCAACAATCAAGGGTCTTCCTTTCAAATAATAATAGGTTTTAAAATCTATGAAGTGTTTCTCCCATTGAATGAGAAGCCTCTTCAATCATAACTATCAACCTATCTATCATAATATTGTCATGCTGCAACAAAACTATTAGATCAAAAACCATATCAAGTTCTCATACATATATAACAAGTCATCATCATGTCATCAAACATTCATCAAGGGTTCATGTCATATAACTGTATATTCAAGTTAGGGCATCAAATTTTACCGTTAACAAAACCTTACCAAGAGTATCAATCTCATTGTTGCACTTTCATTGTGCTTATCACAAGCATTAACAATAGTAAGCTACCATATATCAAAATAAATGTGATATACTTCTTTATGAGATTAGGAAGTCCATCATGTATAAAATGTAAAAACTTGATGAGTATCAAGTGCATTATTATATCATATGTACCATAAATCAAACTTACTTTCATATGTATGCATGAAGGTGATATTTTTGTCATACTTCAAGGCTTACCTAGCCATAATTTCGAAATTGAATCTTACATACCTTGTAGTATTCATATAACTTTGCAACTAATAACACTTATTTGTCATATGCAGTTGTAGCACTTTGTCAACTTTCCACTAGCTTCCTCTTCCTGCACCTAAGATGATCCACAAGAAGGATCTTCTTTTCACATCTCATCTAGAGGTTAGAAGTATACATGTACTCAAATATTCATGCAGGAAGCAATTATAAAATCAACAAGAATAGTGTCATAAAGAAATAAGATAAGTCTAAAAGGTCCTTATCTTTAATGAGAGGTGATCATTTCCCTCTTGAACCAGACTTCAAGAGTTAGTACTGACCATAACAATGTTGCCTTCAATATTTCATCAACTTCATCAACAACCAGTGCCATTAAAAATGACACAACACTAGAGCATATTCACACTTATCATGTTTCAAAATTGCAAAACTCAAGCCATCATCTTATCCCAGGGTTTCTTCCAAACCCTAAATTCATGTCATCCATCAAACCCTAATAACCATATTTCCTAGGGTTTCCTTCAAACCCTAGCATTATTTTAGGTCTCCTTCATATTCTCTTGCTTCGATAAATGGTGTCTCCTCAAGGTTTTCTCAATGACTTTTATTCAGCCCAAATCTGATACCATGTTAATTTTTCTTAGTTCTATATTATTCTTTGCTTTAGATAATTGCATTTCATCATTTGCACGTCTATTTCACCCCACAATGTCATAACATTATTCAACAACATATCCAACTATATAGAAAGGAAAATGCCATCATTAATCTAGTAGAACATAAAGGAACAATAGAAGAAAATAATTCACACATAGAGACACCAAGATGGGTCAAAGACCTGGGAAAAACCAACTACAGGGAAAACCCTTTCAAATTCTTCTTCTTATTAGATTGTCATAAAATGTTAAATAAAGAGAGAGTAGAATGATCCATATCTTCAACCATAAAACTATCCAGAAAAATAAACTAATCAACATCCAAGAAATGAACCCAACAATGCTCATAATTAAAACCCTGATTCGAAAGCTTGTGGTCAATTGTCAATATCTACAGTCAACTGCCAAAATATGTAGTCAACTATAAAATTAAATCCCTAGTTTCCAACCGCATGCAGAGAGTGTATGTGTGTGAGGTTGAACCCCTCAAACTGAATGCATGATATTGTGTGCATGTGGCTTTAACCAAATTTTTCATGTGTCAAGCTTATGGTTGGAAACCAAAACCTTAAACACACGTGTGAGCTTTGGAACCTATAATTTCAGACCTATTTGAGTGAACTTACAAGAACTACCATAGACCTGTGCGAACTAAAACAAAGAAAGAAGAATGATCATGATGATGTCAAAATGAGGGTCACTTTACTTGTATTTATAGCCATCCATGGGTGTGCAATTTCTCTTTTGGGTCGATCTGTCCTTTTGTGCACAAGTGGGCTTCAACTCAAAAATACACTTTCCTTTGTCCAAATTGAGTGCTTCAATAGTCAAAATTGGTCCTCTCGAAAAGAAGAATCTAGTCCCATGATTCAAAATTTTCACTAAGATGCCAACAATTAACATTGATATCAAGAGAAATGCACCTAAAGTCTAGTGGATGTCACTTCACATCAAAGGTTTCTAGAATATATTCTTGTTCGCAATAGTAACTTGTTCTCGAATAGTCATAGGTGACCATAGAAATGAATAAAAATAAGTAATTAAATCATAAATAAAACATGGGTGATTATGAACATGAGACCTTAGTAAATAAATACATTATTACCTTCATGCACATGGTGAAAAAAGGGCTAAATGAGGTAAAAAGGGTCCATTTTACATGCACTCTTAATGACTTTGACAAAAGTTTGACATAAACCACATTCTTTCCCAATATGTGGAACCTAGGATATCTAGGACATAAGTTGTTGTGTTGTCACTTTTGATTTAGTTTTCTACTCCTAATCTTTAATTTAATCCATTTTTTGTTAAATTTTACTTAGAATAGAGCCTAGGGAGACATTTTGACAGGCCTCTAAATTGGACATAAATTAAGGCCCATGCCTCTAAATTAAAACATAAATTAAGGACTGTAACCATCCTTCAGCACATTAAACCTCTCTTTTTTCATTAGATAATTTATTTTTAACTTTAATATATTCATTAGGAAGGTTTATGAATAACTGAATATTTGAGCCTAATATTTTGTTTTTTGAATATTATGAGAATATTGGGCAAATTATGAAGAGTTGGAGGAGGTGATAATTTAGGAATTGTTCCATACTAATGTAGGATCAATAATAAATAATAAGTCAACAAGATATTATGGAATTCTGGCACACATTGTAGAGCTCCAATGATTGATAAAATCTAGGAATGTGTTCCACTAATCAAGGGAGAAGATCCACCAATCAAGGGAGTAGATAAAAAAATAATGGGATTTCAGTGGGGAAAACTTCCTCCATACATGGGCAATGAATCTTAATCATTTTGTATAATTACCAAGTCAAATTTGCCTCTAGGGAATGATTGAGAAAATCTAGGAATGTGTTCCCTGCCATTTAATGCAAATTCCTAGTATTGGGGACTAGATCCACTAATCAAAGGATTTTGGTGGGGAAATCTTCCTCTATTCATGGGGAATGATTCCTAATAATTTTTTATAAGTACCAAGTATAATTTTCCTCTAGGGAGAGATTTTCATTAGTGTTATTGTGGAGAGAGCTTGTATTCTTGTAACTCCCTTAGATTTTCTTGCAGGGATGTAATTTGATTGATGAAGATAATGAAGATTGGTGTCATGTTCAACTTATAAATCTTGTTCTCCTCCATAGGTCTCTGATTTTCCTTGGGCTTAGCCATAAGGGAGCCTCAGAGCCCTTTTGTATCATTTTCTTTCCTTCTTTTCATTGCTTATTCACATGCATCTCTTCTTTTTATTTCTTTCTATTTCCACATTTAGAATTAATGATTTCTTGTTGTAGGATTGATTTAAATGTTTGATGTAAGTTATTTTATAGGATCACAAGAATTATTTGATCCTTTGAAAATATTTATAATTTCATAATAATCATTTATTTTCTTGGATTAGTCTTCTTATTCCCAAATCTAGATTGTTGGACCTCCTTTTTAGCAAATAACAATAAATTTCTGCTATTTTTTAGAGAATTCTAACGAGCTTCAATTGACTCAATTCCACTTGCCCTAGATCGAAAAAACATTCTAGTTCATAAAAAAATTACCCCATCGCATTTTCTCTTGATTTGGTTAGGCATTTTTTAGATTTACTAGCTCACTAGTTCTCGAATGTCTAGATTTTCGATTAGTAATGTTTTTTATTTTTTTAGAATGGGTTAACATAGGTATTTTTGAGTGATTCCACTTGGAATAGGGACCTAAGACATCCTAGTTAAAAAAATTTGTCCCATCCACTTTGTATTTGATTTTCTTGGTCATTAAACCCTCACCAATTTCATCATTTCACAAGGAAACTTATCCAAGCTTTTTGAGCGAATCCATCCATCTCCCATATTTGGTTTTGAGTTTTGTGTGATCCTAGGAATTTTCTCACTCCATTCCACCCATAGACCACCTTCCCTAAGCATTCCATCACTTCCAACACCTCACATTTTTCTCTCAGTTGTATCCTGTAGGTTCACTGTAATTCCTACATGATCATCCTATAGGTTTCTAGTACATCTTGTAGGTTTTCCTGAAATGGCCTGTTTTGAGGCAGAATTGATGGAAAATCTCTAGGAAGTCACCAAAAGGCTCCCAAGGGTCTCCCACACC
Organism: Pinus taeda; assembly: GCA_000404065.3. Lineage (NCBI taxonomy): Eukaryota > Viridiplantae > Streptophyta > Pinopsida > Pinales > Pinaceae > Pinus > Pinus taeda. The sequence continues at coordinate 80,336 of APFE031211082.1, read as the reverse complement.
ACCCAACCATCTCCTAACTCTTCCATTGAACCTCCAACATCCTTAATTCACTTGCCACATCACCAATAGAAATTAGTTTGCATACTTGGTTTTGCATGAAAAGACAAAAAAACAAAAATAGATTTATTTTAGTACTTGCACATTAATGATGTTTGATGCTTCTTACTTCTATGCTTAGATAGTAGAATTTGGTTCATGATAATTTAACAATATTGCAAAGCATAGTTTCTTGGCAGTTAATTAGGAAATGGTGCGATTTAGCATTGAATTTCTGCCTCTTTCCCTGTACTTTATTTCTTGCAATAGGTTAAGGTTCCATTTCGAACATTTCATTTTTTGCAATTAGTTTAGGATTTGACTTCAGTGCATGCACTCCATTACATCATGACAACAAAGGAAGGACACATTGTATGCCGCATATATAGTGCTAACACCTCTTAAGTTTGTACGAACGTCAGGTTGATAATTAAAGTTAGTAGCCTTGGGAGTTGCAACAATCTTGTTGCAATACCGAGGCGCGTCACTTTTTGGCGCTATTGCTGGGGAGGTCTCAAAGTATGCATTGTTTTATTCCCTATTTGATTCATTTCTTTTTTCTTTTCGAAAAAACTAAAAATATTTTCATTAGGCATATTTCATTTCAAAGAGAGAAAATTGCATTGCATTATAGTTTTCATTCAATCATAAAAACAAAAACAAAAGAATTCTCCAACACCCAACCCACCCCCCCCCCCCCCCCATTTGATCACATGGTGCAGTAATTATCCATAATCACCATCCACTTTTGTAGGTAGAAGAAGAATAAGAGATGGCAAAGAATGTAGAAGAAATGGATGGAGAAGATAACAATGAGGAAGATCCTCTCGGATTTTCCATTCAAGATACTGATGGTAGTGTGTACTTGAAGAACATCCCTCCATCTTTTCTTCCAAAATTTCATGGTCTAAGGTTAGAGGATTCTAAAAAAAATTTCTTTGAATTTGAAATTGTTTGTAGATCTTATGGTTACTTATTGAAAACTCAAAAAATGAGATTGTTTCCGGCAACTTTGAAGGATAAAGCTCTTAAATGGTTCATGAGTTTATGGACTAATTCAATAAGATCATGGAATGATATGCAAAAGATATTTCTAGGAAAATATAAATATCATGATCTTAAAGAAGAAATATTTAGAATGAATCAAAGAGAAGATGAGAGTCTAGAGGATCTAACAAAGAGTTTCATGTACGATGTTAAGAGGGGAAAACTACATCATTTAGGATCTAACACACTAAAAACCCTCTTACTTACGACAATTAGGGATGAATGGATTGATTTCCTTAATCTCATGAGTAGAGGTGATTTATATCAATTATCATTTGAGGAAATTTGTGAAACATGCAAACACATATCAAGAGGAAAAGAAAAAGTAGGTAAATCAGCATCAAGATCGGTAAGTCAAGCTAAACTTGGAAATTTTGTTTGATGATTTTAAACAAAAATTCTTAGAAATCTAACAAAACAAGTAGAAATGTTAAGAATTCAATATGAAGGAAAATAAAATGTTGATATTTGTGTTGCAGAATCACATGATGTTAAACATTGTCCATCATTACCAAGGTTGAAGGAAGTTCACCAAGAGAACAATGGAGCAAGTCAATTGCCATTGCAGCAATGTTATGTAGCTCGAAGAGGACTATGACAACCTATTCAGCCTGATATGATGCAAGAGCATAATTCCCAATTTCAAGGTTATGCATATCCACCTCTAAGTAATTGGAACACACCTTTTCCTTGGCAACATTGTCCATCTCAACCCCAAAAACAATCTTGGAAACAGAGTTTCCAAGGAGCTTATGGGAGCCATCCACAATATCCTCAAAATTTTCCTCAATACCCTCCACATTTTCCTCAATATCCTCCATACCTAACTCCGTGTTGTCCTTACCCTTCACCTCCACTGCCACTACAATCCCAACCACATCCATCTCAAATATACACTCCCACTCAACTACCTATACCACTATTTCCAAACCCAGACATTGAAGTAGCTCAAGCTACTTACAATGCTGAGGTACAACACTTCCAAACAACTCCTCTTGAGATCAATGGTATTCACCATAGCTCAGGAAGAGTATTGAAAAAAAGAGATTATATTGATATTATTGAAGGACCACATCTAGAAGAAGAAGACTCAAAAGAGAAGATCAAAGAACCATGGGCTACATTTGATGAAGGGCAGACAAAAAAATCGAAGAGTGAGAAAGCTCCCTCATGGTTACCATCAAATCCTCTATGCATTCAAGAGATCAATCAGCAAAAAGAGGAAGACTTGAAGGTAATGGTAGAAGAATACATACAAGATGATCTAAATCAGCAAGTGGACCAGAGGCATCACAACTATATTGAAATATGGTTCCAAACAGTCACTAAGTTGCAACATCACTCTCTTCCTAAACTATGCTTAATCCTTTCAAATTCAAATCATTTGGTCTCTGAAATCCAGGTACATGTAAAAGCATACATTTCAAGCCTCCACATGATTTTGTTTGTCATATTGATGTGCACATGGCTCCATTGCAAGTATTCTTATACTTGAAAGTGATTTTTTTTTTTCAAGTAGGGTAGGGTAGAAGAAAAATAAAAAATTAAAAATAAGAGAAAAAAATAAAAATCTAAGGTGAAAACCTCCTTGGAGGCATCTCAGATTGGCTCATTGATCGAAAACCTCCATGAGGCGGTCAACGGGTTGAAAAAAAGAAAAAAAAGAAAAGAGAAAAAGAAGATCCTAAGTGAAAACCTCCTTTGAGGTGCCTAGGCAGACCTACTAGTTGAAAACCTCATTGTGGCGACTAGTAGGCCTAGAAGAAAACAAAAAAGAGAAAAAATAAACTAATCCTTGCTCCATGCATGCATGTCCTCTCCAACATTTGCAAGCAACAAGAACAAGTTGGTACCAAAAGGAAAATTAGTCAAGCCTAGTAAAAAGAAGTCAAATTTTGACTTTCTCCTACTTCGCTCAAATGCTCCAACAATGCTAAGGCCATGCCAATCCATCACCCTCATCTATTTTCACCATCCACCCATAATTCTAAAGCTTCTACCATTTAGTTTGTTTGTTGTCCTAAAAAGCTAAGGGATGCTCTGTTTTACTACAGGATACAAAAATAAATAGAGAATAAAATTGTTTTTTCCATAACTTGAAAACCATGTATCCATTTGCCAAGCTATTTCAGAGGGAGATGCATATGGATGATGGTAACATGCTCAAACAATTTTAGAAAATTCAAGTTCATGGTTTCCAAGAAATTGGCCTCCATCACCTTTAGCCATTTTTTCATTTTCTCAATATTCGTGCATCCATTTAAAAATTTGTTTCATGGATAGATGCATATGGATGATGGTAACATGCCCAAGCAATTTCAGCAGATTCTAGTGCACGGTTTCCAAGAAATTTTCCTCCATCGCCTTCATCCATTTTTATTCTTTCTCAAGATCCATGCATCCATTAACCAATTTTTTTCTATGGGGAGGTGCATAATGATGATGGAAACATGCTCAAAAAGTTTCAGCTCAATCTAGTGTATCATTTGGGAGATATGGACAAAAGAAGTCGCTATCCTATAAACCTACAGGATACAGAACAACACCTATAGGATTGGAAGTGAGCAATTTTAAAGGAGATCCAGAGGTCAAAGAAGCTCCTCCATAGTTTAGCAGCAGCATCAAGATCATCAGCGTCACCATCAAACACCTACACATCAACATCAACTCAACAACATCATGCATGTCTCTCCAACAACCATCAGGTAGGTACAGGTATGCAATATGCTTGACCTCTTCTCTTGAGCATATTATAGTTATAAATTTGTTGTCAATGCATGAGAGGTAATGTTTCATAAGCTAAGGGTGGGTTAGCACTCTCAGCCAGTCAAATTATGAAGGGTGATGATTTTAAGGAATGAGGACAATAGTTAAAAGAAGAATTTTTTGCAAAGGCCAAGGTCACCACAACACTTCAAGCCCTCCATCCACTTCATATTCACTATCTATTCATAATTCATCCATCCATTTAATTCTTGGAAAAAAAAAAAGAAAACAAAACAAAGAGAGCACCCTCTCCATTTTCATAAAATTTCCATTTGTAGGTTAACAAGAAGGATGGTCAAAGAGCAAAGGAGGATCACAAAGAGACCCCTGTCACTCACATTTTTATTTTACTACTCATTCCCATTCATTCCTCCACATTCTTGTCATTTTTTCCACTCCTTTACTTCAGTTTACAAAGGGACTGTGTTTTCTACAGGATGATCCTGTAGGAATTACAGTGACCCAGAAATCTTACAGGATGCAGTCCTAAGGAAAATAAATGGTGGAACAAGGTAGCAGAATGTTGATAAGGGCGTGGAAGACCTTGTCAAACTAAAAAAAAAAAAATCAAGAACCATCTTGAATAAGGGGAAGAAGGCAAACTAATGGTCTCAAGGAACACAGATTTTTCTTTGCACAAATATGTTTTTTGGCTTGTCCTTGCAGAACTTACAGCCAAGATTCTTAATGCACAAGAGAGAGGCCACCAGGGCCATGGATGAGGCACAATGAGGTCACTAAGTTGCTCAGAGGATGAGCAACACTTTCAGCAGGGGGTATGATGGGCCTCTAAATTAGACATAAATTAAGGCCCATGCCTCTAAATTAAAACATAAATTAAGGTCTGTGACCATCCTTCAACACATTAAACCTCTCTTTTTGCATTAGATAATTTATTTTTAACTTTAATATATTCATTAAGAAGGTTTATGAATAATTGAATATTTGTGCCTAATATTATTTATTTTTGTGGAATGTTATGAGAATATTGGGCAGATTATGAAGAGTTGGAGGAGATAATTTAGGGACTTTTTCCCTACTACTACAGGATCAATAATAAATAATAGGTCAAGAATATATTATGGAATTATGGCACAAATTGTGGAACTCTAATGATTGAGAAAATCTAGGAATGTGTTCCACTAATCAAGGGAGCAGATCCACCGATCAAGGGAGCAGATCCACTAATCAAGGGATTTCGGTGGGGAAAGATTCCTCCATCCATGGGGAATTATTCTTAATCATTTTTTATAAGTACCAAGTTGAATTTTCCTCTAGGGATTGATTGAGAAAATCTAGGAATATGTTCCCTGCCATTTAATGCAAATTCCTAGTATTGGGGACTAGATCCACTAATCAAGGGATTTTGGTGGGGAAATATTCTTCCATTAATGGAGAATGATTCCTAATAATTTTGTATAAGTACCAAGTCAAATTCTCCTCTAGGGAAAGATTTTCATTAGTGTTATTGTGCAGAGAGCTTGTATTCTTGCAACTCCATTGTATTTTCTTGCAGGGATGTAATTCTATTGATGAAAATAATGAAGATTGGTGTCATGTTCAACTTATAAATCTTGTTCTCGTCCATAGGTCTCTGATTTTCCTTGGGCTTGGCCATCCCAGGAGCCTTAGAGCCATTTTTTATCATTTTCTTTCCTTCTTTCCATTGCTTATTCACATGCATCTCTTGTTTTTATTTCTTTCTATTTCTGCATTTAGAATTAATGATTTCTTGTTGTAGGATCGAGTTAAGTGGTTGATGTAAGTTATTTTGTAGGATCAAAAGCATTATTTCATCCTTGGAAAAGCTTTGGAAGTTCATAATAATCACTGAGTTGCTTGGATTAGTCTTCTTATTCCCAAATCTAGATTGCTGGACCTTCTTTTTAACAAAGAACAATAAATTTCTGCTATTTTTTAAAGCATGCTAACGAGATTCAATTGAATCAATTCCACTTGGATTAGATAAAAAAAACATTTTAGTTCATAACAAAAACCACCACATTGCATTTTCACTTTATTTGATTAGGCATTTTTTAGAGTTACTAGCTCACTAGTTCTCAAATTTCTAGATTTTCGACTAGTAATGTTTTTAAATTTTTTTAAAATGGGTTAACATAGGTCTTTTTGAGTGATTACACTTGGAATAGGGACCTAATACATCCTAGTTAATAAAAAAATTTGTAACATCCACTTTGTATTTGATTTTGTTGGTCACTAAACCCTCACCAATTTCATCATTTCACGAGGAAACTTCTCCAAGATTTTTGAGCAAATCCATCCATCTCCCAACTTTGGTTTTGAGTTCTAAGTGATCCTAGGAATTTTGTCACTCCATTACACCCATATACCACCTCCACTAAGCCTTCCAACACCTCAAACACCTCACATTTTTCTCTCGGTTGTATCATATAGGTTCACTGTAATTCCTACAGGATCATCCTGTAGGTTTCTAGTACATCCTGTAGGTTTCCCTGAAATGGCCTGTTTTGAGGCCGAATTGAAGGAAAACCTATAGGAAGTCACCAAAAGGCTCCCAAGGGTCTCCCAAACTATCCAACCATCTCCTAACCCTACCATCCAACCTCTAACATACTTAATTCACCTGCCACATCACCAAAAGAAATTAGTTTGCATACTTGATTTTGCATGAAAAGACAGAAAGAAAAAATAGATTTATTTCAATCCCTTTACTTGCACATTAGTGATCTTTCATGCTTCTTACTTCCATTCTTATATAGTAGCATTTGATTCATGATAGTTTAGCATTATTGCAAAGCATAGTTTCTTTACAGTTAATTAGGAAATGGTGTGATTTTGCATTGAATTTCTGTCTCTTTCCTTGTACTTTCTTTCTTGCAGTAGGTTAAGGTTCCATTTCAAACATTTCATTTTATTCAATTAGTTTAGGATTTGACTTCAGTACATACACTCCATTACATCATGACAGCAAAGGAAGGACACATTGTATGCTGCACATATAGTGCTGACACCTCTTAAGTTTGTACGAACCTCGGGTTGATATTAAAGTTGGTAGCCTTGGGAGTTGCAACATTTTTGTTGCAATACTGAGGCGCATCACTTTCTTGTGGCTTAACCCCTTCATCACTCTCACTCAAGTTCTTTGGATGAATAAATATTATTGTATCACTCTATCCATAAATATATTGAGAAATGGTCACACCTACAAGGTCAAACCAGAGTGATGAAGGGTGAAATTTGTCGGATCGAGGATAAAGAACCTTAGATTATCATAGTTTTTCTATGTGAGATGCTTGTATTGATTTTATTATTCATCATTTGCAAGGATGAGTCCATAATTATTGAGTGGAGAGAGGGAAAACATGAGGAGGATGACATGATATATTCCATCACCATCTAATCGATTGGGAATTACATTCATGTGGCCTACATAAATTGTTTTGAACACAAAGTACGAAGGACCATGTGGCCCTTCTCCAATGGCTCATCAAGATCTGGGATCCCATGAACCAATGGTTTAGTGTAATAGGTCAATCCTTGAACTTAGACATTGAGGATATCTAATTCATTACTATATTTTGAGGCAAGGATCCCAAATTGTAGTCTTAGAAGGAAGGGGCATAGGTGAAGACAATATGGAGAACTATATAACCAAGTATTTCCATTCAAGAGCTCACGCATTAAGTGGTAGGCTCCCTATTAAGTAAGTAATTGATATCACACTATGTATTATTCTCTTTACCATCACCAAAGTCTCTAGTTCAATAGTGCCCCACTTGGATTCTAAGGAACAAGTGGACATTGTAGTTATATGTATCGATGTAACCACATTTAACTATAGTGCATGATTTCCTACAAACTTGAAATAGAAATTGATTAAATGTAAAATTGGAAAATAGAAGCAACTTGGATATGGAAGTATTCTAGTTTAATTCCTTCTCGAAAGAGTCCCTTTGATGTGGCCTCAAGTGTTGACACCATTTGCAGGTTCGCCAGAGCCATGGATGAATCAATGGAATGAGCTCATGGCAAGGGTAGGAGGAGGAGTTCCTATGCACTAGTTTAACGAGGAATTATTTGACTAGCTCAAATAATTGTACATGGTCATAGATGGCTATGCCTATGTGGGCTCAGACTTCAACAATGAAGTATATTATGCACAGTGGGGAGATATCGGTAAGTGATTTTTTTTTGTATTTTTTAATTTTTTTAATTTAATTTAGTTTTGATCATATATTATGTTTTTGGTGGTAGAATATCACTAATGTTGTACATGTTCAATTGACATCGATGTGGCTCCTATGTGACACCATGGTCAATCCCATTTTCATCATTTGGGTTCACTGACAAGGGATGTTTTTAGAGAGTACCAAGAAGAGGAGGAGGAAAATTAGATGAATGGGTTTATGTGTAATATCAAGAGGTTGACTAGGAAATACCACCCATAGAAATTGATGATATTTTGAGACATCTATAGAAGCACACCATGGGATTCTCGAACTTCCTAATATTTCTTGTGTCATAATGTGCTAAGACTAGCATAGGTGAGTATAAGCTAGCTCATATTTCATGATTATATGGTTTTTCTTATATAATTTTAGTGATTTATTTCAAGTGTATGAGATAAGAAGCCTATGCCTAGGAGCCTAGTTTTGGAAATTATACCAATTTGTAGTCATGATGCAATCAACACACACACACACTGTGTGTGTGTGTGTGTGTGTGTGTGTTGTTACAAAAATTACTTATGGTATGTACATGATTTATACATACTTGGTGGGCTCCAGTATTGTAACAATGATGCTGCAACTCCTAGGACTCCCTTCTTTACTTTTATCAACCCGGTAGTTCGTAACAAACTTGGAAGCGACAATGCTGTATGCACAAGTACTAGATCTTACTGTAGACTGTCACTTGATCAGCTGGCACAAGTTTGCTAGGAGCTCAAGCCAACTTCTATGAGTTCTCAGAAGAAGCTTTTAATTGTGATGGAAGAAAGCTAACTCAAAAGAGGCTATTCTACGTGCAGAAAGAAGATGAAAGCTGAAAGGAAATGCAAACCCTAGTTTTACCCACTAACCCAACTTTTGCAAGAAAAAGCAATGAAATTACTGCAATGGATGCCATGGACTATTGTCAAAGTAAAATGCACGTACTTAAGCTATTTCTGAAGGAAAATGTGGAAGACCCATCTTTTTGTACTTTTGAGCAATTTTATGCAGAATTATTGTGGTTGTCTTTTAACTATTTGACTGTGCAGAGGTTTGGTGGAAAAAGGAGATAGATTTGGCCATTGCAGATGATGAGGAAGGTGTGGAGAGGACCTAAGGAGTCCCTAGCACCCTTTTTGAGAATTCCATTGCGATCAGATTTTGAGAAATCGCTCGCATGAACTTCTATTGGAAGTCTACAATGGATCTATAGGAAGTCTACAGGAAGTTCTACAGGACCAGGCCGAAAGTGATTTTTGAAGGTTTGGAGAAGGTAAAATGGTGGGAAAGTGGAAATGAAGGATGGATAGAGATATTAAGGGGTCTAGGGCCTTGTAAATGAAGCTTAGGCATGAATAATATGGTTGGATTGGTTCAAAGGATAAGAAAGTAATTTTGCACAAAAACGTAAAAATTAGGGCTGTTTGGAAAAGTGTGGCGAATGAGTGGAGAAAACCTTGAGAAATGGACTAGAGTAGGTTAGGAGATGAAAGGATGATAAGCTGGGATGGTATTTGAGTGAGCTGCACACCTACTTCAAAAAACTGATTCAAGGAGAATTAAAAAAAACAAAGTTTTACCTATTTTAACCTAATTCTACACTAAAAAATAGAAAAGTGTTGAACAAAATTTTATGGACAGGAAATGATGCAAGAAAGCTATGAAAACTAAACAATGAAAAATCCAAGAATGTGAATACAACTGATATCAAATTTTCCAACTCAAAATCTAACACTAGCAATTGCATTGGAAAGCAAAAACAACGTTTTGGTGGCAGCAAGAGTGCTTTGGTCTCAATTCATGGTCCCAAAGAGGGAGAAAGGAGATCAAAGCCTACTTGGTAGCCTTTTTGTGGATATTTTTTCTATTATTGTAGCAAACTAACTAATCAACCTAAAGCAAGAACAACTATTCTAATCATCAAAAACAACCTAAGTAATAAAGCAAGATTTAATCTAAATAACAGAAATTATTTCATGAATGCAAGAAAAACACATAATACAAGAAGGAGGTATTGGGCATTTGGGTTGGGCCCAACCCCAAGAGCTACAACCCCTTAGAAATATCAATTCTGGTTCAAGGCTGAATTTATCTTCATTGATCAGAAAATAATAGTCATGTCACAAAACTATTTATAGAAAGAGCTCGAAATTGAGTTGAATGCAGAGCTACACTAAAGTGTGAAAATAAACTATTCAATAGCTAACCTACTAAGGCCTAAGGCCTTATTATTTATAAAACTCAAGGACTCCCAACAGTCCTCCTAAACTTTAAGAACTCGGTTGGCAAAACTTGCAGATAACAACTCCATTAGGCCTACTCGGCTGCCCTTGTGATCATCAATGTGGTGGCCTTTGAACTCCAATTTGCTAGTGGAGAACTCAAGGAAGGGGTCATTAATGTAGGAGAAACCCTTCCTATAAGTCCTTAGCTTGGTTTCTTTGAGTTTTGGCTATCAATATGTTCATAAAATGCCTGGTCTTGGTCCAAAAATGTCCAAAAATCTAGAATAAACACTCATTAGGCTTCGTGGAAAAATGACTATCCCCATTCACTCAATAAACATAAATATATTAAAAAACATGCACAAAACTATGGAGAATGGTGGATTAAATGGAAATAATAGGAAAAATGAGCCCATATAGTTACCCATTTCTGGGGCTCATCTTCACCCCTTGCTGAATGGGTTTCTCATCCTCTAAGTAACTAATCCCGTTCTTCATCCTTGATGGCCTTGATAGCTTCCCTGACATCCCATGCTTCTGAGGTGATGTCCTCTTCCCTATCATGAAAACCTAGCTTTTTGTCTACCTCCTCCTAGTTCTATTGTTCTTCTTCTTCCCTAAACCCTTCCAGTAGTCCTAAGAGTAGTGGAGGATTGAACTTTAGGCCAATCCAGTTGGCCTTCAGGTTTTGCATTGATTGTTTATAAAGGGGCACTCTTGCCAAAGCCTCCCTCATTCTGGTTGTGGAGTGATACTCCCTGATCTTTAAGATATGGGATAGTGTATTTCATCTCCTCATACAAGCATGAAGGCAATCATCAGCAAATAATCTTTCCATATCCTCAAAATGGGCAATGGTTTGTGCTTGCTTTTTGACATAATCCGAGAGAACTTGAGGGTTGTTGGCAAGGTGTTGATGAGTATATATTAGAGCTGAAGGTCTTCTGGTTCTGCCCTGATTAGCAAGGGCTCATTCAGTTCTTTGACCATGATCTGTTGAACTTCCACTACCCTTTTTCCCTTATGGCTCATCCAGGAAGCCATGGCCATGAGATGTACATCTCCTAATATAGCATTGGGTCCCAAAAGTTCATATCAGGGAGTGCCATGTTATGTAAGTAAAACTTTGCTAATTTGGCTTGGTCCTCAGCCGAACTAGTGGCACACAAGTGCATAAATTGACGATAATGTTGGAAAGGGATTGTGCCCCTTTGGGCCAATGTTTTAATTTGAAACTGAAGCAGTTGGTCCTTAAGATACAATGAATAAGATCTGGCTGGTTGTATACATTGCAAGGTTTCCATTGCCCAACTGGCCATGTAGGCCATCTAGACTTCTCTCTCTTGAAACTGTTGTTTCAGCATTAGTTTTTCGCCTGCTGCCTGAGACTCCCTCTCTTGCTGTTGTTTTATCATTATTTCCACAGTAGGGTGTGTCTCTTCCCTTGGCTGTTGTTCTTGTGCTATTTCCTGTCCTTCTAGAGGACCTTCCTGTAGGTGAGTTGTTCTTCAGAAACTTGTGTTATGTCTGCCCTTTGAGTTTCCTGTTGTTGTAACTGCTTTTTCAGTAGTGCATTTTCCTCCTGTAGCTGGGATTTTTTAATACTTTCAGTGTGTCTTAGCATTTCCAACTCCCTTCTGAATTCTTTTAGTTGTTCTTCCATGTGGCCTCTATCTTAAAATCCCTTGGATTTGGCAATTGTCATCCAAGTGTGTATTCTAATTCTTTCTTGCTCTAATTCAAAGAAAAGTGGTATAGCAAATTTTTGTGGGATGATCTTCCCACCATCTAGCAAGTTGTAATATGAGCCCAAATTAGGTTGAGGGCTTGGTTCAGGTATCTCCTCAGTTTTGTCTTCCTCATGTGACTGTTTTGATATCTCCTCTTCCATTCCTTTAGTTTCCTTTAGCTTGGACAACGTTTACTATAGGGAGTTCCTAGCTTCCTGTAGAACTATGTTGGTGTCCAACAGTCTGATTCTTTCCTTCCAGGTGGAAGTTTTGGGACTTCCTCTCTCATAAGTGATAGATATTTTGGAGGGGGATCCATTCCTTTTCTTATTAGGGGCATCTTCTTTATGATAGGTTATTTTGATGGTGGCTGGGGCTTACCCACCTTTATCCTAGTGCTCCTTCTGGCTTTAAAGTACATGGATGCTACTTTTTCTCTTTTTCCTTTTTGTTTTGTTGGAGTTCTTAAGGTAGCCAGCACAGCTGCTGCTTCTATTACCAATGTCTCAGGGGATGTTTCTTCCTGTTGCTGCTCCCCTTCATCTTTTGCTATCTTTTCCGTGCCTGCTATTTCTGTTGTTTCTAGCAAGGGTTTCTCTTTTTCTTTCTAGGTTCCTACCTTGCTTGTGGTAGTCCTCTTTTGGACTTTCTTAGGATTTTTATTCTCACTTTTTGTGCTTTTACTTTTCTCTGTCTTTGGGGTGGTCTTCTTTTCTTTCTTTTCCTACTCTTCCTCTATCTAAATAGGTGGTGTCTCTTCATGCACTTCTTCCTCAATTTCCTCTTCCTCTTCCTTACTGCCAGATGGGCTAATATCCTCAGCCAAAGTTTTGATATCATCATCTCTGGACATATTTATGAAAATGTCCCAAGCTATGGGAATGGTATAGGTATATAAAGAATCTTCTACCAACAGTTTGATGAGCCCATGGTGGGCTAGTTGGTCTGGGATTCCTGTATTTAGCTTGGTACTATATTCTATTAGAGACTGGAGGAGGAAATATGGGAGACTCAGCTTTTTAACTGGAGGCAGGTCCATCCCATACCTCAATTCATGTAGTAACCTGAAGTGATAACCATAAAAAATGTTGAACCTTCCTTCATAGGTGATGTATTTCATTATTTGGTAGCTGACTTCGTCCCATGGAGGAGGTAAGCTTGTCCTTCTAACCCTGTTTCTATTCTCTACAGGATCCTCCCCAGGTTGAAAAGATGTCTTCTTGGCCACCTGTCCCAACGCGTTTTCCTTCTTGCTCCAAGGGAGCCCAAGTGGCAAGCTTGTAATTTGACAGATAAAACTAGGAGTGAGTTCTAGGGACAGACCCCTAAAACTGACTATGGCATTTGTTTTCAAATGGGGTCTTAAGGCCATCAAAAATTCTTCAGTTACCTCATCATCATACCCATGTATTCTTTCAAATAAAATCATCCAATTGGCCCTGGTGAAGAGGGCCACCACCTCAGGATGCTCATGTAGTTGGTTGGAGTTCAAAGGCTCCTTCCTCATAAACCCTCTTGGCATGGTGAGTAGTTTTTGACGTGCTTAAGTGAGGAGAAAAACAACACTTTCAAAGAAAATTAGAGATAGAGGGACAGTTGAATTTTGTTTTTTCAGAACTGAAGGAGGAGTTTTAGTGCTTCTTCTCACAACACTATATTGTAATATACCCTTTGTTTCAAACCACTTTTACCCCAAATTTTATTTTCTATTGGTGGAGAGAATATATTTTCTTTTGACATAATAGAAGATAAATTACACAGGTTTTTTCAGAAAATAGACAGATATGCAATTTTGGTTTTTCCTTTTTTTCACACAGGCTAGTTCCTACGATTTCAAGTGTTTTCTTTATAGCAGAATATGAAAAAGAGGAAGACAGACTTCGAATGCAAAAAAAAAATAGGGAACTGTGTAGAACTTAGGGAAAATATGCAGACAAACTTTTAAACTTTGTTTTCCTTTTTCCCAATCCAATTCTGTGTTTTTAATCCACCACCTTACACAAATAAGTCCTATGCAGGGAGGTTTCCCGAGCTTACCTCGTTTTAAGCTTGAATTCTCGTAAAAATCCTGGGTTTTCCTTCTGGTGGCCGCTTTCTACCTTTCTTGTAGAATTTTTCCTGTAGAAATTATTCGGCTTCCTGTAGAATGCAGTAGGGCTCCTGCAGAGCCCGATAGGGAAGAGGGTTTCGAAAAAAAAATGACAAAAAACTGGCGGAGGATGACTGGTTCGCTACTCTGAAGGTGGTAGATGAACACTATAGTCGAGAGCTTCGTATCATGCAAATGAACCAAAAGGGTGGTGGAGGCTTGGAGTGAATTGTACTTAACTGTTGGTGTAACCTGTGGTAAGGAGATGAGGTGGCTGGATGGGTACGTTATCCCCATCTGGACCGTTGGTCTAATGCTAGTGTCATTATAGTTCCTCATGCCGCCTGACCGCCATCACCTCCCTTAATCCCGTTATCCATCGCCACCACTACCAGTTTCAAATGCCTTCTTCCGGAGTTGACATGCCGCACGTGCTGACTGCGTATCTAATCAACAGTTCGAATTTGGACGTGGCTCAACTGAATTCTGTGAAAGGGTGTGAACTGAACAAGGATGGCCAATTAGTTGGCCACCGATTCCACGTAACTGACCATTCCATAGTTCATGTAGTTTTAAAATATTATTCATGCAATCGAGGAGCAAGTTTAGGCACTTACCTGCTCAGTCATAGGTGTGTTATGCAAGTTTCAGATTTTGGCACTTCATTTCCCCGTTGTTGTTGCTACTTGCACTCTGCATGATCGGCCTTGGTTCTTTCCCAATGATCTCCCATTCAATTTACTCTTCATACGTCTTGTTGCACTGGCCCCATCTCTGCAATATGTTTTTGAAAGGGATAAGTTGTTACAGGAATCCTGTAGGATTTCCTATAGCTGCTTCTCCTCTTGAAATTCAAACTAATAAGTGAGCAGGGCTAAAACTATTGAAGGAGGTCTCGACTGAGAAGAAATCACCACTGGAGGGTATCAGGTAGGGATGAGTGAAACTACTGCTGCCTTGATTTGTAGTTGTTTTCTTCTTGTTGTGTATTTGTAGGATGAAAGAAACAAAATATCTGCATGTGGCTGTGCAGGGACAAAAACAAGTGGAGAGGTCAGTATACATGGATGGAATGGTGAAATGGGAAGATGGATGGTGGTAAAGAGGTTCACAGTGCTGCCAGACAAATTTCCAAACCTTGTGTTCTATTTTAAAAAGGATTTTGGCCTTCCCGGCATTTCTACAGGATCTTCCTGTAGAAATCATAGAGTTTCCTGTAGGATGCGGAATTTCAGAACAAATGAGGCCAAAAACTTGGGAAAGGATAGTAGTGATGGTTTGATGGACTGTAAAGGGTGAATATAGCCTGTCATGTCTTTTCCTCTTGTGCAATCCTCCTGCAACGACCTTCCTGCAACCTGTAATTTATGCAAAAGAGTTAGATTTTCCTTTTTTTCTTTTTCTTTTTTTCTTGTTTTTTTTTTTTGAGACAATTGGGGCGCCTCCAGGAGGTTTTCACCCTCACTACTTGCCCTGGGCACCTCCAAGAGGTTTTCACCCAAGGATCTTTTATTCTATTTTTCCTTTTTTTTTGTTTTTTTGTTTTTTGTTTTTTTTTTCTTGCTTCTGCTCGGGGTGTGGGTGGAGTAGAGACAGGGACTTGCTCCACTACCAGCACTGATTTACCCAGAGTTTCAATGAACTCCTACCTAGAAAGGGGCTTCCTATATATTTTCAATCGATGCCCATTGACAAGCATGGGGATGGCTTCTTCATTAATGGTTTGGATAAGGATTGAACCATTTTCATTGCATTTTTCTGCTGTATATGGTCCTAGCCATCTGGTTCTTAGCTTGCCCTTGAAATTTTTGTACCTTGAATCATACAACAGTGCCCAATCTCCCAGCTGAAATTGTTTCTCTTTGAGGTGTCAGTCATGCCATCTTTTTCTTTAAAGCTGGACTACCTCAGAGTGGAGAAGGGCCTAAATTATCTGTTTATCTAACCTATTTAGCTGAACCAATCTTTGTTTTTGTGCATGGTTGAGGTCTAGGTGTAGCTGAGCTGCCAACCTTAATGTGTTATATTCAAATTATATGGACAACAAAGCCTTCTTCCCATAGACCAGCTCATAGGGGGTGAAACCTGTGGTAGTTTTCCAAGTATTGTTATAGGCCTAGGTGGCCTCAACCAATCGGTCTGCCCAATATTTTCTGCTGCTGCTCACCACCTTAGTCAAAATCTCCTCCAAAGCTCTGTTAGTGACTTCCACCTGTCCATTTGCTTGGGGGTGATAAGGAGTGGAAGTTGTGTGCTTAATCCTATGGTGTGTGAGAAATTATTCAACTAAATTGGAGGTAAACCGACTCCCTTGATCTGTAACTAACTCTCTTGGGTAGCCAAACTTGTAGAAGATATTTTCTCTTAAGAACTCAGCTACTTTTTCCTCTGTTGCTGCTTTGATTACCTTTGTTCTACCCACTTTGTCAGGTAGTCCATGCACACAATGATCCAGGTGGATATTGGTGGCCACCTGCCAAGTCCACCTGGACCCCCACCATTGTCTTTCTCAGCATTTTCAATTTCCTTAATTGTAGCACAACTTACTATTTTTAGCAGTTTTTCGGGTCCTGAACTTCCGGAGCCGTTTTGAGGCCCTAAACGACGTTTTTTGGGGAATCCAGGGGCAACATGGGTCCATCCAATGGACCAATGTTGCCCATTCCAACAATGATAGTGCTCGAATAGATCTTTCTAATGAGCTATTGTACGCGTCAAATGGAGATCATATGCTAAAGTTACGACCCCGGGAAGTTGATGTACCAACTTACCCCAAAACGGGGCCCACAGTTTGGCGTTTCATCTCCTAGGGTTAGGTTTTGGAATGTTAAGGGTTTTTCATTGTTTCTCAACAATAAATAGGCCTTCGAGCCTCATTGTAAGATAGTTCAGAGGCGTGTAGCCATCACATCTCTTCTCAGAGATAAGCTACCATCGCCCTAGCTAGTTTATTTCCATTTCTGATTGTAAGCATGTTCAGTATTTTCCATTAATGAAATGAAGTATTATTTCCGCTGCATCTTTGTGTATAT
>APFE031211082.1:0-58452 GCA_000404065.3 Pinus taeda | reverse complement strand
GACTCAAATTTCCGGGCCCACCCTCCTCGATTGTCATATGTTGTTAAGTCTGGCACTCTTGTTTTATTTACAGGCTTAATAGACCACCTGTAGCTTACCCAGTCTTCCACAACATCCTTATCGCGTGATGAGGCAGGGCGCCCATCTGACACGTCAGGGTACCTTGGTAAATGTTCAACGACATCAATTTGTTCCCTGGTGATCTACGGTGTAGCTACATTTGCAACCCTAAGTCCTCCTCACATTTCGCCATTCTTCCACCACGTTAGGGGTGAGGACTTGTAGAGGTAATTTGCTTGGTTGTCATATAGATGTCACTGCATCTCTATATTGGTGATTCTTCATTGTTGATGGTATCATTTCCTCTTAAATCACGACATAAGGTTGAGAAGGGTAACAATTACAAGTATCGCCTTTAACAAATTCAGGGTTTTATATTGACTAATTTACATTTTTTTTTGCATTTTGGTTTCCAACAAAACAATTTATTTGGGTCCATAATCGGTAAGAGGAGGTGGCTACCGGTCCATGTTGGGGTGGCCTCATCTCTGGTGTTTAAAAATGGGTTTTGATTTCTTTATGCCGAATATACAAGTGCCAACTGTATCTTTTGGTTTGGTGGTTTTTGTATAACAGCATAATTTTCTGTACAAGGTTTTCATACTAACTCATTTCTCATCTTGTTCTGGGCATATCCGAAGATGGTGCCAAGCTCTATTTTTGATTCCTGCATTTTCTCATAGGTGACAGCCTCTTAGTGGTTTCTCATTTTCTAGTCTTTATCTGCATTCAAGGATTTGATTCTTACTGCATTTTCTTTTTCTTTTCCTGCATACTCTTAGATGCATGTATCCATCTCTCACTGGTCTTAAGATTTGAGTACGATGTGACCAAGGTTTCTTTCTCTTATTACTTATGGGTCAACCTGAATTCTTCTCAATGTCAAGGGAATTTCTTCATCTCGTTGGAGTTTTGGAACCACAATTTCTATAGGAAAAAATATTTTTTTACCTATGCTACCGACAATAGGGTTCAACATTTCCGTTGAAAACCCTCAAGGCTAGACGCATTTGTTGCCTGTACTACGGGAATCTTTCTAGTGTATACTTGTCTATAATACTTTCCATGGCAGTTTATAACCAGCCTTTCTTGTACTTTGGCCCTATATCTACCATGATTGACTCTATTTTAGATTTGGTACTGAGTTTATGTGATTAATTTATTTTGGTGGAGGAGGAGTGCACGTCCTTGGCTTATGTTAACTTTACAAACATATTTAAAATACGTTCAATTATTATGATGTTGTCAATGGAACTGTGTTGATATCACGATGAGGGACTCCCTTAATGTTCTATTTTTATCAGTATAATGAAGATGTTATTTATGCTTTTATATATGGTTCTGTGATACACGGTTATTTCTATGGCAATAAACAGTCCAGTGGAAAAAAGTTTTTTCTTTATTGATATGTTGCGTCTGTCAAGATTTAACGATTCCAGAATAGTTTACTGTTTATTACCTATTGGATCGTTATTATTCTTCTACTTCTGGTTTCACACATGCACCATTGGTTTCTCCTTTTTCCTAAATTATAAAAGAAAACGTACGGAAATTATATGTGGAGTATTTTTCATTCTTTTGATCATGTTGAAATGTTGAGGTTAATACCATCCCTTTAGATGTTAACCTACCACATCTATCTAATAGCGTATTTTCCACCACTCTTTGAATTTTCTAGGCTTTTCTTTAACTTTACTCTCGTCAGTTTTTGTCATGGAATTAGTGTACTGATTCATGATTTCCCCACTAGGGTGGTTATCATCTCAGAACCTCTTTCCCTCTCCCTTTTTCTTCCCCTTGATGTTTTCCAAGCTCCTGGAATACATGATAAACTTCATCACATGGTCCTTAGTGCTAAGTTCTCGACTGTCATCATCTTTCCTTGACAACCAATCTCTACTCCATGGTTTCTTCTTTTGAATCTCCTTGTTATGGTTGTCTGAAGGCACTGCCTGCAGCTCCTTACTCCACCAATCAGGTATTTCTTCTGATGGTGGGTAAGGCCAATCCTGATCATCTTCAAATAGGTGATGAAGCTTTGCAAATCCAGAAGCACCCATATTCTCGGAAACAATTTCCTTCCCCTTAGCATGAAGTTCATTAGCATCTACATCCTGTGCAGAGGATTCAGGCTGCTTTTTTGTGGGCTTATCACTGTCTACAACAACGATATCCGTCTTTCTCCCAATAATTCCTTCAACATGATATGTGTGCTTAGATTCCGTTTTACTTCCATCATTTGAAGCTAATTTCAATTTCGACCCCATGATCTTGGCAAGGTCTTTGCTTTTCAAAAGGTCTTGGCTTCTACCCATCAGCTCTTGGCTCCTTCCAAGGTCTCCGCTGAAAATATCATGATGTAAATACATATCATCGTCCTTGAGTCTTGGAAGTACAAAGTCTGCAATATAAGCATTGAAATTGTCATCTATTAGCACATTGTTGGGCTTTACATCTCCATGGATGATGGGCAGATCACATTCAAGGTGTAGAAATGCCAGAGCCTGTGCAACATCAACGATAATATTGAATCTCTTCTCCCAATCCAACTTACCAGGCAAAGTTAGATCATCCTTCTCAAACAAAGCTTTCTGTAGGCTCCCATTCTGCATATATTCATAAATGAGGAGCCTCCTCTTACCATTTGCACAGTAACCCAAAAGGTTAATGATGAAAGGAGAGCGCAACCCGTCTATGATGGCCATCTCATTCTGAAACTCTCTTTCACCTTGCAGGGATGAGGCATCGAGTTTCTTGATAGCCACCTCCTTGCCATTTCACAAAACTCCATTGTAAACAAACCCAAATCCTCCTTTCCCTAGCTTCATCGAATCATCAAACGGGTTGGTAGTGTCCTTCAATTCCCTGTAGCTGAAGCTCTGAAGCGTAACTCGCGAAAAATCATAGGGATTGGTTCTGCTACTCTTCACACGATTGTAGTACAAATACACAAAGAACACTATGAGTACAAACATGCCCAACCCAAGTGCTCCAAGCCCAAGAACCAGGGTCTGGTTATTGGCTCCAGAATCATGTTGGTTAGAGTCTTCTGCCTTTGGTTTTAGTTGATCCAGGTGCCAAAAGTAACTAAATGGCTTGTTAATGAAAAATTGTAAAGCAGGTGCCAAAAGTAACTTCAGAATGATCATGAACTAAAGCTATAAAATTCTTTCTTTAGCCAGGGAGTTTTAATAGAATATTGTTCAATTTTCTCAACCTTCTTGTCTTACCTTCCTGGTGGTGTTTCTTGTTTTACGTTTCTGGTGGTGTTTATGTGCACTAAAATTGCTGGATTGCAAATTACCAATGTCAATGCTACTATGAGCTTCATGGGAATGGTCTGAGCTCTCATGGCAGGGACTTGCTGCCATGCAGCTTATCTTGTTTTTTAATGGTTTCCTTCTCTTTGAAATTGAGAAAATTCACAAGGATCATTGGTTTTGTAAATTTTGGAGTTTTGTTGATCTGACTTACTTGAATTGTTTTATTTCGTTGTTGATCACTTAATCTCTACGAGCATTTTTATATTTTATTCTATCATATGGGGAGATAAATTAATTTTAAATTTTATATTATATTTTTAATTATAAAAATTTAAATATATTCTTTACAATTAATCTAAATTTAAAATAAATTTAAATTTAGTTTAACATTTTAAATATGTTTGTGTTAATTTAGATTGTCTTGGGTGGTTGCGAAGAAGGAATGAGACCTTGCCCACTCAAGATTCAATTCTATCAAGTGACTTGATAAATGTTGACAATATTGGTGGTTTATATGTATTCCTCATATGGAATATACAAGAAGTTATATTTGTGAACACACATTGATAGGGATTGAATCTCTCCATTTTTGTATTAAAAAAATAGATTCACAACTTAAGAGATTTGATCTTTTTCAACACTTCATAAATATAAACTTAAAATGAATCTAATATTGCTAACAATTACCGTGTAGATGGTAGAGATTTAATGTCTATGGAATATTTCAAAATATTTTTCTATTAAATTCTAAATAAATTATAATGAACAACTATTACTACTCGGGAACTGTAACCACGAGTAGACAATGTGGACTTAATGGAGGTGTAGATGTGTCCAACTCCACTGAAGAAAACCAAAGTCAACAATCCAACTTTCTCGTAACATAATCGACATGCAGGAACTAATGGTTTGAGGGTTAGTTCCTGGCTTTTCCGTGTTAATCTTGCCCGAAACAACCCCCCAAATCACTCACAATAACCATAACTGGAAGCAAGTGGGATACCATAAAAACATTATTTACTCTATACGTAATGTCAGATGTACATAAACTCTATCTGGTTATGGTCAAATTAATCCATAAACTGGTACGGACTTAAACTATTTAGAGAAATTCTCATAAACAAATACATGGGATTCACACTCTATAGGCATAAGATTACTTAAGTCAATGAAGCTGGAATGAAAATTGTATATGCATAAGCAGAATCAACTTTTACATTTAAGCACTGACATGAATAATGGTGCAGAGGTATAGATTTTACATTTCCAGTATGTATATGCATAATAGAGAACAAATATTAATGTTCCTTGCAACATTTATATGAATAAAAAAATAGGAATATAAATTTACATTTCAGTACGTATATGCATAACAGAGCAGAAATATAGATGTACCTTGCAACATTTATATGAATAATAGAATAGGAATATAAATTTACATTTAACAGTCATCTGAATAAATTGTTGAATAGTAATACATAATTAATGCAGAAATTATTAGTTTGATACTGAAGTAAATACATATATGACAACACAAATCAAGATAAACCCTAAATTGGGAATAAATTTGAGGAAACATACTATAAAAAATTGATTGAATTAGAAATTATATTGGGACCTTCGGTACAGAATCCGAATAGTCGGAAATGGTTGAACCAAATACGATTTAGAAGTGTGAACTGAAATAGTAAACTTCGTAACAATTTGTGAAGATTTTCGCTTGAAGGAGGGTTTGAACCACCGAACTTGTGGTTAATAACCACACGCTCTCACAAATTGAGCTATTGCAGCCCCAAGGAAAGTATTGCTGGATAAACTAGGAGAGTAATTGAGGAATCTATTCAATAACATATTTAAATAGGCTAAACAATACAGTCAAATAATGGAATAATAATCTCCAACTCACCCTTGCTAGTAAATAACAATGGAAGAATAGGAGAAGGACGAAGTTGAAATCGAAAAACAACAAATTAAAGTATGGCATAATGAAGCACATGTTCACATAAAAGTAAACTACTTCACAAGGGCACCCAAGGCAAATAAATTTTATAGTTAATCATGAAGACCATACATATCAATATACTTTTAAGTATTTAGGTATGTGGTGATCTTATAATTTCATTGTCGTTAATTGGAATAGCGAAAGGATATGGAATTCTGTAACAAATAATTGTACTGACCTTGACTAGGTCTACTTTGAGACCAAAATACGTAGAAATAATTTATCTTACGCTAAAATAAATATGGTAAAGGCAGTTGGATTGAAATATGGTAAAGGCAGTTGGATTGAAAGATAATGGAACCCCAATATAATGAAAAAAATGGGCTGATATAAATAATCCACTGGGTACTAGACTGCTGTGTAAGTAAAACAGTAGCTACTCCTCCAATAGGTCATCCTTATGGGAATAGATATCGCCCAGAGTAGAAGCAAACAAGGGAGCCACTGCCGTGGCGGTAGTCCCTGCCGGGGTCTGCCACAACAACAATACAAAATTGTAATTATAATTGAATTTCTGGTTTTTGAATTATTTAGAAGTTAACTGGTAGATGGGTTTTATTTGTACCATGCATTTTTCATAGTGATCCAACAATATGGATCTGTGCGTAGTGAAAATCAATTTACAACACCAGGCCCCATGAAGTTTAAGTTGGTTAGTAGGTAAACCCATTAAGCCTTACACTAAGCTAAACATTCCCATAGAGTGGAAATAAATGACATTGAATCCTATATTTCAACTAGTAGTGACATTTTACAGTTACATACATGTAAGAAAGGTCTGACACTTTCAAAAACATGTCATGTTATTTAGCTTTGAAAATAATGGAATGAACACAAAAAGGCTAGTTGGGCATCAATGGAAGACCCTAGTAAACCTCTTCTGAGATAGACCCGCAGCATACAGACCTTTCCAATTGTTAGGAAATGGATTTTTAGAGAGTCCCTCTTCTGAGAAAAACCCGCCATCATCCTAAATGTTCAAAAATCATATATCCAATGATTGAATGAAACATAGTCTACTCTTTTACCATTATTAAGGCAATGATTCAGGTTAATTTTTTTTTAGAATTTCAGTATTGTAATATGCAGAAACCAAGAAAAAAATTAATAGTCAAGAACTCAAACTAAATGTTGTAAAACTATCTTCAGCCAACGGGGACATCGCTTCTGTAACGAGTGGCCAAGATTATTACGTCGTACTCTTCAGCATGGCCGTCCTCGAATTGCACTCCTGTGGCAGTGATGCCTTTGATGTTGGGAAAAACCTGCCATTGACAAACTGTGTCTTTAGTTTGCATTAAAATCATTATTAAGATGGCAGTGGGTATTTTATTTTGTTTTTATATTGTTTATTATATTAATTTGGTATTAGCTGCGTCTATTAACAACATCTACTTGTTATTTTCAAAGAATCAAAACAATCCAGGATCAATTTGTTATTAACTAATCTACTAACAACATCTACCTGCTATTGGGAAAAATCAAAAAATAATCACCAATATATTTATATTTATAATATATACCTTGATGTTTCCAGTGCGTATCTTTGCCACGGTATCCATTCTTAAAAACTATGTACAAATATAGAAACCATAGCTCAGATTTCCCCAAATTCAGTTCCATTATGAGTTCAAATGTCTGAAAATGTCTAGTGTGAAAATTTTATATTTAAAAATAGATTGTAACTCAATTCCTATTTCCTAAACATCTTATAAAACCGCTTTATAGAGTTTAAAACAAATAATATACAAATCTCTCTAAGTGCCGTTCCATGAAGCGACCTGCAAAATCACGTCCTAAAACTGAGAAGCATATCATAATAATCAATATCCATATCCAGGGTTAATAAGGTACTGGTTCTTCTTCTGATATGTCGGACAAAATGTGGAAAATAAAAAAAAAACAACAAATCGGTGTACTCTTTTGTTTGATTTTGACAATCCAACCCATAAATATTATTTTCCCTAAACTCTGATAATTGAAATCAAACAAACAACTAACAACAATCCCAGAAGAAGCATGAAAAATCGTGTACAATGCTATGGCCCTAGAAATATATTCTTGTTTCTTGTTCGTGTACAATGCTATGGCCCTAGAAATAACCAGCGCTTGCATTTAGGGATAGAAATAACCAGCGCTTGCATTTAGGGACTAGATGGGCCAACTTCGGCACGTGACCCTCTTATTCCCAAATTTGTTTATTGGTTAACACTTTACTCCTTTTTAACAGTTTTCTTTTTTTTCTTTCTGAAACAAAAACCTAACATAATTCAATAATTAAATATTTGAATTTATCTTTGAATGTCCAATGCAGTATAGCTATTTTTTTAAATGTTTTTTTAGAATTCATTTACTTGAAAATACAGGTAGATCAATCAGAAGGATCTACCTATTTATGAAATATAACAAGGGCTAATTCAAATGTGTGGAAAAAATTTGACCAACTATACTTTCAAAAACTTCACCAACTAAACTTTTTAAAAACTTCACCATCTAAACTATCCTTTGAAACTAAATCCATTCTTAAAAACTATGAACAAATATAGAAACCATAACTCAGATTTCCCCAAATTCAGATCCATTATGAGTTCAAAGGTCTGAAAATGTCTAGGTGTGAAAATTTTATATTTAAAAATAGATTGTAACTCATTTCCTATTTCCTAAACATCTTATAAAACCGCTTTATAGAGTTCAAAACAAATAATATACAAATCTCTCTAAGTGTTGTTCCATGAAGCGGCCTGCAAAATCATGTCCTAAAACTGAGAAGCATATCATAATAATCAATATCCCTATCCAGGGTTAATAAGGTACTGGTTCTTCTTCTGATATGTCGGACAAAATGTGGAAAATAAAAAAAACAACAAAGCGGTGTACTCTTTTGTTTGATTTTGACAATCCAACCGATAAATATTATTTTCCCTAAACTCTGATAATTGAAATCAAACAAACAACTAAAAACAATCCCAGAAGAAGCATGAAAAATGCAATATTCGAAGCGGCCAACACATAGATGAATCTCTTATTACCTGTACTCCTATGGTTTAGAAGGCCATTTGTGCTCCTCTCGTATGAAAAACAAAAAAAAATGATGATAATAGTAATCCCCACAGTTGAGAATGGCGCCTTTGTGCACACCAATTCGACTACCATATCCAACATAAGTCACAGGATCATTGGCGTGCTTTTGTTTCTCCTCCAATGGCAGACGAAAGAACTCGCTCGACACCTCACTTGCAGCCTCAAGCTGCTCCGGAGAAATCCCATGCTTAATCACTTGGAAGAATCCCCACTCACTGCATGCATTTGATATTTCTTCCATGGTCTTCCTCCGACGTTCGTCATAGAGGTCCGAGAGATCTATGATGGGTATTTCCTCTTCCACCACCCGTTGCCCGATGGCTTCTCGTCATCAGGCCTGATGTATCTCGAATGCAAGAATTGGATGCCGCTTTCTGCAATACACTGAACTCTCTGTATTGGATTCGGCCAATCCATGGGAAACGATGCTCAAAAATCAATCCACCTTAGATAAGTTATTGGATATCAAAGCAATGGCGAGGTCGCTAAAGAAGTAGCCATCTCAGGGCTTCTCGTCTCAGACATAATAAGTAAAACCCAGAAACATAACGAATAGGAGAAACCTAGAAGGAAAGAGGAGCTTAGGATCAACCAATTAGTTATGTTAACCCTCCATATTAGCCACGAATGCAACCAAAATAGAATGACGAGGAAGCTAGGGAACTTAACCTGCACCAGAAGCCAAGCAGGATTAGGCCAAGGACAACCAGTTTCCAATAAGTATCGAAATTAGAGAAATATAGAGACACGATGTTACCTGTTCATGTCGAAGGTTGTAATTGGATACCTGCCAACAAAATCCATAAAGGCTCAGAATAAAGGCTCAGAACAATTAACCCAGAACCCATGAAATCTGCAACAACAAAGCAACCTAGAAGTGGGTTAACATGCTTCAAGCATTGTGTTGGTGCAGAATTGAATTCTAGAATGGGATTCTCCATGAACACTTCCAAATTTAGATTAACTACGATCGAAAAATACCTTAATCACTCTGAACCCTCTTACAGCAAGGAGCAGTAACACTGCTAGTGAAAAATCAAGAGTTACCTACTATGTCTGGTCCAAAGACGTCGTGCTTTGCAGAGCCATCTCACCGCTAGGGAGGAGTGCAAATGACATATTTTTCGGGCAAACGGGTGGGTGGTTAGCTAGATGTTTACAAGTGCCCCATCTCCAAACATCTAGCCCAGTTGAACCATATGCAGACATATGTCCTGCATGCAGGACACTCAAAACATGTACCAACTAAAATTCACAAAGCGAAATGACCCATCCAAACTTTGGTTAAATTTTTTTTTTGGATTTGGAAATTCAGCAACCCGGCAATAAGACCTCCAATATAAAACTTTGGATAAAAAGCAAGAAACATCTAAGACTCTAAAATAAAACTTTGGATAAAAGCGAAAAACATTAATTAAATGCTCTGGTCAACCCAAATTAATAGAGAGTCAAGGGTGGATCAAACGCTAATAGTCCCAGCAGGGACTAACAATTAATAAGAACTATTATGGAATTGTTGAACGAGTGGATTCAAAAAATGATTTTAAATTGTTAGCATACAATAAACATATACAAGTCATTTATTAAGCATCAAAACTTGATAGTCAGAGAAACAAATATTTTTGGTGTAACACCTCTCCCTTGTGTGTAAAACTTTGCAAACCTAAGTTGAGGAAAGCTAGGTCTGATGTGTAATAAGAAAAGTAAATACTTTATGAAATAAATAAAATAATTAATCACTTGGAAAAGGGAGACACCAAGAGATGAGATTTTTGCCAAATCCCATTGGTGAATAAGTAGGGATAATTCTTTCATGCTAAAGCTTCTAGGACATATTCTAGATAAGATTAATAGATTGGAGATAAATATCCATTGAGAAAAGCATAAAATCTTTGTGGGAGAGAAAGACAAGCTTTTATGAGGAAGCTCGCGAGAAAGAAAGGTGAGCCTTTTTGAAAAAGCCTAGGAAATGGATAAAAAAAATATCCATAAAAGTGTGATTTCGCTTATGGAAACCATATTATGAAAGTGGGTATTAAATACCCATTGTCAAAATAAGTAGCATTCAGTTGATCGATGGCAATAATCTCAGCTTTGGGGTGAACTGGAAGAGTTAGTTCTAGGTTCGATGATGATGCTCAGTTTTCCAAGTGGTGTTCTTTTCTCTAATATAATTGGATTCATTTACATGAAATATGATGTATGTTTACTCCTTACCTTTTATGTTTTGAAATATTTTAGCTGAGATGTATAGATGTTTGTGAGAATAATTGAATTATTATGCATATGACTTCTATTGCATCCAAGTGTAGAGTTAGTGATGGAAGCATAGTAGCTGGTTATTATTACTTGGGTCAAGGAGCTTTCTCACACATGTTAGTAATGGTAGATTATGCATGTGACCCCTATGCATAAGTATAATTTCCTATACTAACTTTGTCGATGCGATGATAATATATGGATGTGTGGGCTATGTATTGAATCTAAATTTGATCACCATTAAATGTAGTGAAGGAACATAGTACACCGCTAACATTATGTGATATCTCTGTTTTAAGTTGGCAACTATTTATTCATGCAAAATAGTTATGGTATAATGGTTCTAATTGTATAGTCTATGGTTCAGGTTATCTACGCCATGCATTATGCTTCATAGGAATTGCATCCAATAAGGCTAGTTTAGTTATTTTTGCATATTGTATAAGATTTAGGTCTGTAACGCATTTGACTATGGCTGTAGGGTAAGGATTCATGGCCATGCTAGCTACAGTAGACTGGAGATAATGTTCCATTAATGCTTATGTGGAGTGAGCAGAGAAATTTATTGGTTGCATGCCATGATTAATTACTTTCTCCAAATTGTAAATTATGCTTAAGGGTTGATTTGACATATAATTCTTATAAATGAATCTAAAAGTCCATGTCATGGATCCAATAAAGCATAGAAGGAATATGTAGTATTATGGTTCATTTCTTTTGATGTTGTTCAATTGTTAAAAATATGATTATAGTTGCACGAATAATATTTTCTCATGTAATGATAGAATAATATTACTTGTGATGACGGTTGAATCTTAACTTTAACCGAATAAAAATTTAAGGAATGAGAGCCTAGTAATTAATTCTCAAATTAGGCTCATTGGGTATGTTACAAATTGTATCAAAGCATAAGTTCAAACATTTTGGCCTATGGGCCAAGCCACCTCTATAATGTATGAATGAGATTTAGGTTTTGGTTATAAAAGATTTATACAAAAAATAACCCAAAATCCATAAGGGGTTGAAATTAAGAGCATTTGAATGTCATAGTGATTAGTTACGATCAAAGGAAATTAGAATTCCTTAAGGTTAAATATAAATGTTAAAATGATTTATCTGAGGAAATGTGGAAAGAATATTGTATATAAAATGTTATTATATGAAAGAAATCTATTTAAAGTAATTGGTTGTCGAGAAATAGGTGGTTTCAATAAGTTCCACAGTATTTGAACGCATTTGGAAAAGTGTGAATTCTTTGTAGTCGTTAGTATTTATAGGATTATTTATGTTCCTAAATAGTTTAGTTAAATTAGTGTATGAGATGACTCTTATGCGAATGCATATTTGTTGTACTACAACCTTGTTAGAGTAAGGCTCACTGTTGAGTGGAAATAAATATGTTATATAATTGTTTGTCTGAAAGAGATGAGTTGTGGACTTGTGCTTAAAATTCATCCCATGTTGGCACAATAAAAACTGATAGCTTCTGAATAAACTTAGGTTGCGCATTAGTTACGGATATCTCTTCCAGGTTGGCACTCGGCGACTTTCAATGTCAACATATTTAAATCACATAGGTATACTATTTTTAAATGTGGGGATTGATTAATCTATGGACTTGTTTGACATTATCACGAGAATTGGAAGGGATGTAGCGTACAAGGATGTACCATATCACGATGTGATATCATGATCTTGATTCTTGACTAAACCTTTACATTTCTCTTGATTTAGATCTCGACGTTGCATTGAGTTAGAAGTCGTTAATTTCAATGGTAATGGAAAATTTGAGTACTTAGTCTAATACCTTATATCCTTTCCAAACTTTACTTGAGTGAGGCAAATCACCGTTCTCTGCTCTCGCTTAGATCATGATAGCTTCGGTCATTATTACATAATCTGAATTGTCGGATGACTGTATTCTCTTCTTGCATTCTGCTAAGCTTTAAAGTTTTAGAAGTTTTGGGTTCTATCCCTCCAAAGGTTGAAGCAAACAAATATTACAGTTAAACATCTTCCTACCTCTTTATTTTACTATGACTATATCACATTTTTGAAGTTTTTTAGTTGAAAAGACAAACAGAAATTCACATAGCCACTGATATGGAATAACAGGAATGGATGCTCGGTTCTGAAAGTTTGTCTCTTGTGCAAGCATCGGATCGAAATCCTCATAAATGGCCAGTGAATATATTGACTTCCTAAGTATTTCTCCAGAGGTTAATGAGTTCCTCTCAAGGTCGACTAGAATGGTTGAAGGAAGGGATTCAGAAGCTTCTTGTCTCGATGGCGATTTCAAGGATAATAGAGTCTCGTCTAGGAATTCTAATCATTCATATTGGGATTTTTCCCCTCCCCTTCATCAAGTAATATATTGAGAAATGGAAATGCATCCATGAATAGGAATGGAGTACACAACTCTGATTTATTGAGAAGTTACACCAACAATGCTATTAGTTTGTGAAAAAAATAGGTAAATCAAAACAACAACACCCTTAAATCAAAAAATTACTTAACTAAGGAAAGTCATAAGTTCCCTTTCTAATTGGTAACATCACCCTCTCTCAATGCTTTGTTCGTTGAACTGAAGTTGTTTGCTAGTGGATAGAGGTAACACAAAATCATTTAGAGGGTAATCCATGACATGCTTTTTAAATCAGTTAGTGGACAAGTAGACATATCGCCATGTTGTTTCTATAATAGGCATAAATAGGGATAAGGACTATCTTTAATTACATGAGGACATATGATAAACTCACTTCAACACCATATTTCCTCTTCACGTAGAAGAGATTAGCATGAGAGTTATGATAAGTGGATACGCTTGTCCACCCACCCTCATGGTAAGCAAGTGTCAGGTTGGCATTTGACTTGTTGGACAGTGGCTTTTGAACGGGTTCGATTATGGTAGAGTGATGTAGGAGCATTCAACCCAAGGAAAATCATTGTATTTTAGTAGACATAGGGGGATCATTTGTTTTAAGGAAGTTGGTTTCCTAAGTCTCAAAATAATGTAATATTTAGGCTTTTAAGTGATTAGAATAGGAATTAATTAGATGTGTGAGGATGTTTGTAAATGCTCTCGAATGAAGGAGAACATGAGTGGTTAATAATGACAAGAGAGTTAGAAGTCAATTATAACTCTAAAGGTAGTTTCATGATTTGAGGAACTAGAGATAGTTCTTATGAATTAATTGAAGTTAGAAGTGGACATAGAGGACATTTAGGAGTTAGTTCAATAGATCTAGGATTTGAACGAGAACTAGTTCAAGAGAACCTTTCTGTTATAAATGTAAGCCTACGGGAAGAGTAAGAAGAAGAGGCCACTGATATTGAAGATCAAGGCTATGAGACAGAGGTATCAATATGTAATCAGTTGTTTATACTTATATATATAGAGGTTTATTTCCTAATTGTGTAAGTGTGTGGAACGAGTATTTAAAGAATGAATTACATGTAAGTTATGAATTCATAGGCATTGTAATAGAAGGTTGTAGGTAGAGCTTTGTATATACGTAGAGGAGAGAATGATTCAGAGGAATCATAACCAGTCTTTGAATCCAATTGGAATATTAGAGTGGAGCATTGGATTGGTAGCGAAGTGAGAATTCGCAGAGTTAAGCTCAGAGGAAGTTGAGCAGTGGAAGAGTGGAAAGCGGAAACGATGAAGAAAAACCCAAACCCACAGAGAAAATGTTGAAGAGATAGCGTAAAACATAAGAAAAGTGATGAACGGAGAAGTGAGGCATCAGTACATAGGAGTTGTTGGATCGTTATGATCAACGGACATTATCATATCGCGAAGATAGAGGAATTGATATCACATCAGTGGTTTTAAGCAGTGGAAGTGGTATTTTGGGCGGCCTCGAAACCATAAGTGGTATTGAAGGCTAGTCACCTGATTTCATACATATTGTGACACATAACAGCGAAATGTAGAGGGGAAACTGCTTTATGAGACAGTTAATCCCCATGCTTGTTGCCAACCCGATATCAATGTCAACCATTAGATATGATGGAGGGAGATCGATGGTGGAGGATTGTTGCACAAGTTGATTGATCAGACTAAGAGACAATTGTCGAATCGATCACTAGATCGATAGTTGTGATTTATTCGTAGAGGAGAAGGGCTATTGGAGAGCACAATGGAATGCTGATAAAGCGATGTGACGATAGTCATTGGATTGAAGAAGAAATGACTGCAAATATCAGCCAACCAGAGATTGGCAGAAAGAAGGAGCAGCTCTTCGAAAATGGTTTAAAGGTGAAAACTTGAAAGTTTATAGAAGCAGACTCAAATCCATTTGAGTTTCGGCCTTAAGCTTTGGAGCGGAGTTCCATGTGTTTTTTGTGTAATGCAGAGATCGGAGGAATTGCAATAAGGAATATGGAAAAGAAGCAGACCCGAGAAGGTTTATGAACATAGTTGTATAGTATTTGAAATCCAACAGTGTAATCACATATCGAATGCAGAGGAGATGTGTGTTAATGTGACTGTTGAGAGCCTCGATTGTGATCAGTTATAAAGGGGAAACCTTGGAAACTATGCAAGGCTTTAAAAAAGGTGAAAAGCTAAGCTATGCATGTTTATGTGTGTTTCTATTTATAATAGAAATAAAGTGTAGATATAGGGTTTTATGGGTTATGTCCGGATTAACCAAAGTTTAAAGAGGGGTTTGTTATATATATGCGGCAACAATGTTATAAATGCCTAAAGTGCAGATAAGCTTTAAACTAAGGTTTATAAGGTTGGATAGAGTTCTGATAGAGGGTTTTAATGAAAGACTTTAATAAAGACATAAATGAAGGCTTGAGGGTTGATTAAAATCCTGATAAGTGGATATTGCCTAAGGGTTATGCTATGTTGGGTTTTAATAAATTATTCCGTAGAGATTAAGAAAGGGGTCCTTAACCATTGATTGTTGAGATTTTTACTCGTTAGAGAGTTTAAAATTCATGGGACAAATGTACTTATTCATCGTAGATGCATACTATGGGTGTAAGCGGGGTTAACCATGCATCATTATGGTATCAAAGCATAATTGTCATTGAAATAATTGGTGCTAAAATAGAACAAAGAAATTCTATGTGAAAGAATTGAGAACAAAGTTATGTTTTAAGAT
Source organism: Pinus taeda (assembly GCA_000404065.3). NCBI lineage: Eukaryota > Viridiplantae > Streptophyta > Pinopsida > Pinales > Pinaceae > Pinus > Pinus taeda. The sequence goes on along the minus strand of APFE031211082.1, from coordinate 42,664 downwards.
GTCTATGTAGGCAAGGAAGGATCATATTCTAATTTGGCAGAAAGTAGGCACACAGAGGTGATGTGTAGCAGAACTTGCAGATGAAAGAAATAGAGGACAATCCATTCAAGGTATAGGTGGAATGGTGAAATAAGATCATGCTGAGATCTTGAAGGTGAGGTGTTGTGTTCTGTTTTGATTTGAGAATGTGTGTTTATACATTGATATGTAGGTGACAGCATAAGAAGGTGTGAAGGTTGTAGCAATCTAGAGCAAGCAGTGCTCAATTGGTTCCAAAGGAAAGAATGAGAGAGATGCTAAAAGATTGAGTACAAAGGAGAGAAGCTTAGTGAGGCATATGTAGCAAGAAGGAGACTTTTTACTGTAGATGGATTATTGCAGATCACAAAGGCAATTCCATAGAGGATGTGGGTAGAATTGCTAAGGGATGAAGGAAGTTGGTAAGACTTTCTAAGTGAAAGAAGAAGTGGTCAGAACCAAGTATTTCATGGTGATTGAAATACAAGAGGACAATGGTGCTCCTATGAGATGTAGAAGAGTTGAAGCCTAGAAGGAGCAGAGAGAAGTGCTCAAAGGAGGCTCCAAATATAGAGAACCAAGTGCTTGCCAAAATACCAAATACAGAGGAAAGCTTGGTGAGGTAAGTTGCAACACGAAGGACTTGTTGTTGCAAAGGCTTTAAATGAAGCTCATAGTAAGTGAGTGAGAAGCTCATGAAGATAAAGAAGAAGATGGCTACTGATAGTCATAATAGAGGTTCTTAGGAAGAGCACAGTAGAAGAAAGATGAAGAAAGAGGATGCCAAGGAAAATGGCAAGAGGATGAGTCAGGAGGAAATTGACAAAGCGATTGCAGAGTTAAGAACAACTTGATGCATTAAGGAGAATACTTGAGGAAATCCAACGACTAGGTTGGGTCTTGAGGAAGAAGGAAGTGAAGTGGCATAAGTTTTAGAGAAGGCTACAACAAAGGCAAGTAAGGTGGTTGATGGAAAAACTCAGAGAATATGGGTTTGAAATGAAAATGGAAGTGCCCATTTGTGAAGTAGAACAGGGTGAAGTTCTGAGAGAAAATGAAGACTTGAAAACTGAAACTTCAAGTACGGCCAAAGGGTCACATGGTTTTAAATATGACAATTTCTACATGCTTGTAGGTGAAACGTGTAAAGAAGGACAATTTGCTAATATTGTCATAAAGGAGGAAGAAGACAAACGTAATCTAAAGAAGGTGAGATAGATATATCTCATATACAGTTGGGGAAAGATATCAAGCAACCAAGTGAAGGGCTTGAGGAGATTGAAGAGGAGACCATCGAAAAATTTTTGAATCATATGAAGGATTTAGAACAACAAGGAGATATGATGGCTGGAACATCAACTAGGACCACAAGGTCTTATGTTTTTAAGACTGATAGTTTGTCCGTGGATGTAGAAAAAATGAAGGAGAATATTGATGGAGATGGTTAGACAAGGATAGCTCTTGGAGAAGGTAAACAACAAGATATTAAAGGCAAACTTGAATAAGAGACTATGTTAGTTGAAAACATAGTAAAGAATCATTAGTTCACTATGATGACAGGCACAGTGGAAATAGCCATGGAAACTATTGAGACATTCCGTAAGAAATAAGGACATCTACTAGAAGATGTTAAGAAGAAAGAGCCCTATGAAAAGGATTTAACCTTGGGAGAAGGAATGCTAACAAAGGAGTGTTTTGCAGAGGATGAGCAATCTTTTGAAACTGTCAGAAGTATGGAAGAGTATCTTTCAGAAGATAAATCTCTGAAGTAAAAGAGGATGGATAATGTCTCTTAAATGAGAGAAGCAGTGATTTATTGCAGCGAAAAGAACTTAATAATGCATTGATATTTGAAATTGTGACAACACAGGAAGAATTTCTTGTGAAAGGAGATGAAATTCATTCTGAAGACCTGATATGTGAAGCAACAATTGAGACTATTGAACCATGTGATTTTCAAATTGATAATGTGTTTATAAATGCAGGAATTGTAAGTGATCATGAACTACTTATGAAGTGTTACATCGAAATTTCATTGCTGGAATATTTGCTGGAAAATTCAACGTTGACAGTGTGATTGTAGAAGAAGGAGTTCACTACAGTGGACAAGAGCAAGAAGACATCATTAGAGCCGATGATGTGTGGCAGAGACTAGTTGATAGTCTCATGAATTCTTTTGAGAATTCAAAACAGCATATTGATGTGCTGACAGAGGAGAAAGAAACAGAGAAGCAAACTGAATTGTTTCCAAAGGAAGATAAGGCACAGAAGCCTTGTGTTTTCTATTTTAACAAGTGTTTTGTGAGTTCAGGTTTTGTTGTAGATGCTAGAGGAAATTGGGAAAAGATAGGCAGGCAAATAGAAATGAAAGAAGAAGATTCTATGGAGGAAATTAATCCATGGAACAAAGATGTGTAATTGCTGGAGAAAATGCTAGAAAGTCATGATTCAATGTACAAAGGGAAAATCGTGAAAGAGGGTAAGGATGAAAGGGAGGTAGAAAGAATAAAATAAAAAGTAAGAATGAGAGGAAGAGTAAGAGTAAGTGATAGCATTCGACAACTCCAAGAAGAAGAACATTAGATTCAAGAGTTGGTGGACAACAACAACAACCTAAAACAAAGAGAAAGAGGAATATGTAGGTGGCAAAGTATAGACCAGTCCAAGGATGTACTAGAGATGGAGATTGAAGAATTATGACAGCTAATGATGAAACATGCCATAGGGAGGAAAATGATAGTAGCAGGAAACATGATCATTCATATTCTAAACTTGATTGACAAGGAGAGGAAGATGAAACAGAAAATAGGAGACAGACAGCAGCAACAAAGGTGTAGAGCTTTCAAACAGTTACAAACTAAAGTTTGTGACCGTGGAGGTTTTCTATCAACACATGAAGACACACAATCAGGAGATCATGAATATTTTCGACTTTGGGAGTCTGATGCAGGAGCATTCAACCCAAGGAAAATCATTGTATTTTGGTAGACATAGGGGGGTCATGTGTTTTAAGGAAGCTGATTTCCTAAGTCTCAAATTAATGTAATATTTAGGCTTTTAAGTGATTAGAATAGGAATTAATTAGATGTGTGAGGATGTTTGTAAATTCTCTTGAATAAAGGAGAACATGAGTGGTTAATAATGACAACAGAGTTAGAAGTCAATTATAACTCTAAAGGTAGTTTCATGACTCGAGGAACTAGAGAGAGTTCTTAGGAATTAATTGAAGTTAGAAGTGGACATAGAGGACATTTAGGAGTCAGTTCTGTAGATCTAGGATTTGAACCAGAACTATTTCAATAGGTCCTTTTTGGTAGAATGTAAGCCTACATGAAGAGTAAGAAGAAGAGGCCACTAATATTGAAGATCGAGCTTGTGAGGCAGAGGTCTCGATATGTAATCAGTTGTTTATACTTATATATACAGAAGTTTATTTCCTGATTGTGTAAGTGTGGAACAAGTATTTAAAGAATGAATTACATGTAAGTTATGAATTCGTAGGTTCTGTAACAGAAGGTTGCAGGTAGAGTTCTGTAGATACACAAAGGAGAGAATGATTTAGAGGAATCATAACCGATATTTGAATCTAATTGGAATATTAGAGTGGAGCTCTGGAGAGGTAGCGAAGCAAGAATTCATGGAGTTAACCTCAAAGAATGTTGAGCAGCGGAAGAGTGAAAAGCCGAAACCCTGAAGAAAAACCCAAACCCAGAGAGAAAATGATAAAGAGATAGCGTAAAACATAAGAAAAGGGATGAACGGAGAAGCGAGGCATTAGTTCACAGGATCCGTTGGATCCTTATGATCATGGGATAGGATTATATCGTGAAGGCAGAGGAATTGATATCGCATCGGTGGTTTTAAGCAGTGGAAGAGGTATTTTGGGCGGCCCCAAAACCATAAGTGGTATTCAAGGCTAGTCACCCGATTCCATACATATTGCAACACATAGCAGCGAAGTGGAGAGGAGAAATCACTTTATTGTGTGGTTAATCCCCATACTTGTTGTCAACATGTTATCAATGTCAACTGTTAGATATGATGGAGGGAGATCGACGGTGAAGATTGTCGCACAAGTTGATTGATCAGACTACGCGAAAACCATCAGATTGATCATTAGATTGACGATCACAATTTAATCACAGAGGAGAAGGACTGGTGGATAGCAAAATTGAATGTCGATAAAGTGATGCATCGATAGCCGTTATATCAGAGAAGAAATGATGGCAGAGATTAGCCAATCAGAGATCTTTGGAAAGAAGGAACAGTGCTTTAGAAAAGGTTGAAAGGCACAAACTGAAAGTTTATAGAGGCAGACTCAAATCCATTTGAGTTCCATGTGTTTTATGTGTAATGTGGAGATCAGAGGAATTACAATAAGGCATATGGAGAAGAATCAAACCCGAGAAGGTTTATAAGTGTAGCTGTATAGTATTTGAAATTCGACAGTGTAATCGCATATCAGATGTGGAGGAGATGTGTGTTAATGTGACCGCGGAGAGTCTCGATTGCTATCAGTGATAAAGGGGAAAACTTGGAAGCTATGCAAGGCTTTAAGAAAGACGAAAAGGTAAATTATGCATGTTATGTGTATTTCTATTTATAGTACAAATAAAGTGCATATAGAGGGTTTTATGGGTTAAGTCTGCATTAACGAAGGTTTAAAGAGGGCTTTGTTATATATATGCAGCAACAATGTTATATAGGCCTAAAGCACAGGTAAGCTTTAAACTAAGGTCTATAAGGGTGGATAGAGTCTCGATAGGAGGGTTTATTGAAAGACTTTAATAAAGTCATAAATGAAGGCTTAGGCTATGCTGGGTTTCAATAAATTATTCCACAGAGATTAAGAAAGGGGTCCTTAACCATTGATGGTTGATATTTTGACTCGTTCAAGAGTTTAAAATTCCTGGGACAAATGTACTCATGCATCGTAGATGCATACTGTTGGTGTAAGCGAGGGTAACCCTGCATCACAGAGAAGGCTGCAACACAGACCTACAATTCATATCAGAGCTACAAAACCCGCCACAAATCAATTCAATGTGTGACATATCGGTATTAATGTGCAACAAGAATTCACATTAAAACTCGAGTAGGATTACTCAGGGTGCTCTGAAATTTAAACCTAGTAGTTCACAGTCCTAGGCCATAATCATCTATCGCCAAGTCCACATTCGGTGTCCAATGGGAAGGGTCCTTCATAACTTATTCCCAAGAGGATATCATGGTCAAGATATTTTCTCAACCGTGAAACATAATACTTGGTTTCTCAGATGGAGGCTTTGTGGATGCTCAAGTGAACCATCCAAACGACTGCACTAGAAATTCAAAGGGAAATCTTTTTGCAAGAGAGAAGGAAAATCATTTTATGTGATTACATAATAAATATGGCACATCTCATACTATGATTCCATTTGTTCATTCAGATTATTTTTTTCTAGCCACGGTTGGATTTCAAACTTTGTTAAAAACATGAAAAATCTAAAGAAGAAATTAATGCTTATGCCATAGTTTTCAAATTTCATCGCTTTCTTTTATCGCAAGTCAAGGAAATCAAAGAGAGAAAATTTTACTTCTATTAGAGCTAGATTTGAAATTACTTAAATAACTTCATGAGTTAAAAACTTCTAACTAAATGACTTTGTACATTGGAAGACCATGTCGACTAAAAATTGAAAATACCTAATGGTAGTGGTAGGTATTGTATATTTTACACCTTAATGTGTGCAAACACCAAAACATGTTAATAAATATGCCATGATTTCTAGGAGGACAAGGATACTATTTTTTCAATTAGTCTGCAAAGTTTGTTAAGCAGTAAAAAAATGAGTAGCATATTTTGAGAATAAACGAACTACACAAAAGAGAGTGTACAGTGTATATGAATTATTTTTTTTTATGCAAAAAGAGAAGAAGAACATGATTACTTGAGTTTTACCTTTACTTATATGACTTGCTGGTAGGGATCATTTGCATGGACTGAAATGAGATGAATTGATATGATTTCATGTGTGAAGGGATCAAAATTCTCACAAATTAACATGAAATTGAATTATGATGAAACAAAGTGGATTTTTACAATGTATGTTAGAGAATCACAATCTGTGGTGTATTTGACTCTTTTTAGATACAATAAAATCGAAATATTAAGCTATGTTTATCTTAAAATTCATTGCACCTATGTTAAATATTCAATTCTTTTGATATCTATAGTGCATGAGGGGGAGGAGAATCCTTGGAAAACTATATTGGAACAAAATAAAAAAAAAATAATAATAAAAAAATGTCCATGTTGAATTGTAGGGGAGAAAAGAGTAATGCAAAGAAAAGATAAAATTAATTATTTCAATAAGTAAGAGAGGGTTAACCATAAATTTGCTATATTTATGAGCCTATTTATTGAGTATTATAAATTACATGCACTCATGTTAATGAGTTATTATATCGTAGAAATTACAGTAGGGTCAAATAATAAACACCTCAACATAAGAGGAGTAAATATTATCACAAACTCTAGATAGGATAATGGACATGAAAGTGCTGAATAAATGACAATTATTTTTAAAGAATGGTTATTTGATGGATTTTAGTGATATGGTCATCATGTCATTTTACTCATGTTTAAAATTATATTTCGAGTTGCATGATTTCTATTTAAGGACATAGCTTGATAAAATACAAACTAGTTAAGGTAATTTTGTAATATGGGCATCACCTTATTCTACCCATATCAAAATTAAATTATGAGTTGTATTCTTTCTAAGTAAAGGCATAACTTAAGGAAATAAAGCTATGCTTAAAATATTCTAGGAAAGGATAAGATGTGAAAGACAGGTGTCTACATGTAGTATGAGACCAGGTATCGTAAAATCGTCTTTCAATTTAGTATTGTTGTGTTGATTGGTGCACATGCAGGTAATGATGTAATTCACTTTGGATATGGTTTTCCAATGGATGAATCATTTTAGTAAGAAAATGCTCCAAATACACATTATCTGAGGGAACAAAACCATACCAGGTTATTATGCATAGTTAAGTCAATGTGCATAATTTGGAACTTACGGTTTCTAGTTGAGTAAAGAAATATCCTAATTGAGATATGCAAGAGGCATAAAGTACACTCTAATTTGGCCTAAACTAGGGTTGATGTTGTGAAGAGTATGCATAAATGTAATACAACATACCATATACATAAGAAAACATCATGCATTAATAATGGTAGGATGTTAATAAGAAGATCAAGAGGACTGACTCAAAAGTACCTCTAGTGTAAATACATAATGGTAGTGTAAAAGAAATTCCTGGTGCTTCTAGGCTAATAGTAGAAAGGTAGTATTAAAGTTAAGAGGACAGGCTCACTTAGAGTATAATATGAAAATAAAATAGAATTTGCAACTTAAAATGTACAACCTCAAACTCCAAACCTTAATAAAAATATCCATCTAGATACATATGAGGTTTTGTAAATGTCTCGCCGAGAAGATTCTTTCAAAAATATGCTTTAAATAGAAGAATGGAAGATCTTCCAATTATAATTTTTGAGGAAAGTGATAAATGATCACTGGGTTTCTACTTAAGTAGCCTATACTTGCAGATTAGACATGATGTTACTTGATGCATTGGAACAATTCAGAGAAGCATAATGAATAACAAGAATGGTATTATAGATTTAGAAAATGATGGTCTGAATTAATAAGAAAATTCTTGATAGATACAACTTATGATGATCTAAGAATCTTATGCTAGTAATAACATAATGCATGCATCCATAAGGTTCTAAGGATAACTAATCATGCAACAGGAAACATTAGGATGATTCAACATTTGGGACGGCTATGTGGTAGCGATAATTGTTGTTGTTGGGTAAGGATATGGGGATCTAGTAATCTAGTCACTTAAGTCATAGTTATACCAGTTGGAATACATATGTTGTACCACTATTCCCTACTAAGCAATATCGGGAAGTGTACCAAACAAATGGCATAGATAATGTTTCATGGGTTGAATAGGACAGCATAATAATTATGGTGGGAATTCATTTGATAACTGATCTCTTCACTCAGGGGCGACTTAACGTAAAAAGGAGGTATTAACATGTAAATACCCTAGGATCACACCCTGTACACATAGTGCCTAAAAACTTAAATGGTGTTGAATTGAAAACATTGTAGCTTTCATTATAACTCATGAAGGGAAAATGAGTTCATACCTGCAGTGAATTATTTAGGGCCACCACAATGTTTGAAGGGGTGTAAGAAGAGCATATGACATGACTAGTTAAGTATGCATTACTTTTAAGTACCAAGCAATAATTATCTTGGTTAAATATAAAGTTAAGTGTCATAGTCAATAGTCTGCTTTATGATGAAGCAAAGGTAATATTCCATTATCATTAAAACCTTGTCCAAGTGACAAATTTAATCCGAAAACGCAAAGTATGGGTGTGATAAAATTGTAGTATGCATGATTACTTTTATGATACTATTTTTCTGACATTGTACTACAGCCACATGACATGATTTGATAAATAAAATCACTTGAATACTTTGACGTAAAAATTGTCACTAGTTGCAGAAGTTGAACACATCCATCAAATTCCTTATTCTTCTATCGATAAACTAAGCACGGTTTGTTCAACTTACCTAAAGGTAATATAAATAAATGGAGGAATTTGTGGGAATAATACTAACATGGTTATAAATGTGTGGATGAAGTACATGTCATGTAGGTGATGTTATGGACATCATTATAATGTACAAGTAGTACAAATGGTATTGTGTACAAGTAGTACATATAGTACTTGTATGGACATGTGTATTGCATGATAATGTATGACATCTATAGATGTGTTTGTGTAATACACACTATGTGCAAGTATGCATGAAGACACTGGATGATTCTCCAGTATGGGAACTGACCTGGAGTGCATACAAAAGAATGAAGCTAAGAAGTGACTCAAAGGATAAGTATCAATGTTTTATTTCAGTTTTGTATGCATGTCATTATGAGTTTGATTTATGTGGATGACACGTAATCTACGATTGAAAGGCATATATGATTTTTATTTTTATGTTGAGCTAATCTAATATGTTATTATTCAAATGTGCTAGTTTGACTTGTTGTATGCATGAAGACTACAAGGAGAAAGTGTTCGAAAAGAACACATAGGCATGGAATAATGCAAGGGAAGAGCCTGTATTTCTTCAACCAAAATAAATGGTGGGCAATATAAGCTGTATTCATTCCATGATTAGTTCTATATATCAAATTATGGTATTAACTGTGGTAAAAATAGTTTAGTTTCTACAGCTAAACTATCTCACAGAATTGATTGAAACCAATGCTACAGGTAGCAAGGGAAGATATGTGCTGGGAGAACTCCTTTGTAACCAATATATTTCTATAAGAATATCTACATTAGATGGCAAAGCCATGGCAGCTTATATATTTAGCAACAACTACCTTTGAATCAGGGAAAGTTTTAGGGGCTAACATTCGCAAGTGGGTTAATTTTCCATGCTTTTTCCAAGAAAAAAATTGTCAATTTCTAGCTTTTTCTAAAATTTATTCGCCCAAATTTTATAGTATAAATTTATTTTACCTAAAAAATCACCAAATTTGTGTACAAAATAATAGAAAATTATTATACATCTAATTGTTTCAAAAAAAAATCCCAAATGTTTTGCAATTTTCATATTAGGGACTAGTAAGATTCACCAATGCTTCTAAAATTTAAGATGAATTTTCATTCTTAAAATTTTCCCTACTATGAACGAGCAAATAACATTATAAGATGCAATAATACACCAAGGATTATGTAAATTTATGTGGGGAAGTATGTAACACCCCTCCCTTCTATGTAAAACTTTGAAAACCTAAGCTGAGAAAAGATAGGTCTAGTGTGTAAGAAGAAAAGAAAATACATTATGAAATAAATAAAATAATTAATCACTTGGAAGAGCGAGAAACCAAGAGATTAGATTCTTGCCAAATCCCATTGGTGAAAGGGAAGGAATAATTCTTTCATGATAAAGTTTATAGAATCAATTCTAGTTAAGTTGGATGGATTGGACATAAATATCCATTGAGAAAAACATAAAATATTTGGAGGAGAGAAAGGCAAGCTTTTATGAGGAGAAGCCTCATGGGAGAGAAAGGTGAGATTTTCTGAGAAAAGCCTAGGCAAATGGATAAAAATAGATGCATAAAAGCAGGACACCACTAATGGAAGCCATATCATGAAAGAGAGTGTTAAATATGCATTGTGGAGATCAATAGGAGGCAGTTGATCCATGGCAAGAACTCTCGGCTCAGGGGTCAACTGGAAGAGTCAATTCTAGGTTGGGTGGTGGTGCTCAGTTTTCCAAGTGGTTTTCTTTATTCTAATCTACTTGGATTCACTTGCATGGAATATTCTATATGTTTACTCCTTACTTTTTATGTTGTGAAATCGTTTAGCTCACATGGATAGATGTTTGTGAGAATAATTGAATTCTTATCTATGCCACTTCTATTAAATCCAAGTGTAGAGTTAGTGATGCAAGGATAGTAGGTGGTTCTTACTACTTGCGTCAAGGAGCTATCTGGAACAGGTTACTAATAGTAGAATCTACATGTGACCCCTATGCATATGTAGAATTGCCTATTCTAACTTTCTCCATCAGATGATCATATACGAATGTGTGGGCTATCTATTGAATCCAAATTTCATCACCATTAAATGTAGTGAAGGAACATAATATGCCTCTAACCTTATTTGATATCTCTATTTTAAGTTGGAGAATATTTACGCATGAGACATTGATGCATGCAGAACAATTATGGTATAATTATTCTAATTTTACAGTTTATGGTTCAAGTTATCTATGCCCTGCATTATGCTTCATAGGAATTCCATCCAATGAGGCTAGTTTAGTTATTTATGCATATTGTATAAGATTTAGGTCAATAACATATTCGAATTTGCATGTAGGATCAATATTCATTACCATGGTAGCTAAAATAGACACGAGATAATGTTCCATTAATGCTTGTCTGGAGTTAGTAAAGAAATTTATTGGTTGAATGCCATGATTAATTCCTTTCTCCAAATTGTAAATTATTCTTAAGGGTTGATTTGACTTATAAGTCTTATAAATGAATATAAAAGTCCAAGTCATGGATCGAGTAAAGCATAGGAGTATGTAGTATTATGGTTCATTGGTTTTGATGTTGCTTAATTGTTAACAATATGAGTATAGTTGCATGAATAATATTTGTTCATATAATGATAGAATAATATTGGTTGTGATGACGGTTGAATCTTAACTTTAACTGAATAAAAATTTAAGGAATGGGAGCCTAGTAAGTAATTCTCAAATTAGGCTCGGGGGATATGTTACATTTGAAGTGAAATGGTTGTAAATGACTGATAACATTTTGAAAAGGTAACGAAAATCTCTACAAGGAAACCAATAGATGAATTGGTGATTCCCTTGATTAATGAAGTGAAAAATATTTTTTATTGATTAAGTTCTAATGATTGAGCCACCATAATAATAACAGAAATTTGAAGGGTACTCAAGGAAAAATTCCACAATAGAAAACGAGTAGCAAAAACTATAAGTGTGGAATTGATTAAACAACTTGGGACAACCTCAACCAAATGTAAAATCATGAATAGGTTTCTGTACACCGAAATAGGTAAGACACCTATGTGTAGTAAATATAGTAGTACCAAGGAAAAAGATAACCTCCACCAAGTGTAAAATCATGAATAGGATTCTCTATACCAAAATATGTAAGACATGTATGTGTAGTAAATATAGTGGTACCAAAAAAACAAATTAAATTACATTAGTTTAAAAGAAAACTAACAAAATCGGTGTTAGTAAAAATGTTCAAAAAGAAGGGAGGATTAAAATTGTAACACATTAGGAAGCATATTTTGCTAAGGTGAACATGAGAAAGTACGGAAGGTGGACGTAGTAGATGTACCACTGGTGCTACATTCATATTATGGGACAACTCATTCCTTGATCATGGTTGCCTTTATCTGAATGATGTGAAATGAAGTCTACAATTTCATACACTAAATATTATGAGTAAATAATATTTCTATTAGAAGGTAGGATCACGAGATTTAATGTAATATTATGTTGAATAGTGTTGACCTTATTAGAGACTTGAAAAAGTATGCTAAGAAGATGGAGGTTACAAAGTTTATATTGAGCGAATAAACAAATATGTTGGAGAAGTGACAAATAAGAGATTAGGGGTGAATCCAAGTAAGTGATCACGTCAAATAAAACGAAACAATGACGATACTAAGATGGGAAGACAAAAAGCATTGGTCTCTCGCTCTTTAGAAGAGATGGGTTTTTCATTTTTAGTTTTTTTTGTTTATAATGTTTTCATATATTATTACTCAATAAGTAGGAACATGATATTTCCATTTAATTTATTAGAAAGAGTTGCTGGTAAACAAGGAGGGCTTTATAGTAGAACCATGTAGAGCTAGATAGGGCTCAACAATTGAGTTAATGAATATGATAAAATGCAATGAGAGTGGTTATATCCAAAAAGATACACAACAGAAATATTTGTTTGCTTATATCCAAAAAGATACACAACAGAAATATTTGTTTGCCATAGCCTCTCTGTATTTTGGACCACAAAGAGACCATGCTTCGAAATTGATTCAACACGCAGGTTAAAATATCGGGGAGACACTTGACACCTGAGGGGGCCTACTTGGGAAAGTGAGAATATTATGAAAGAAGTGTACATAGCATTATTCTTAGATGATGCAACAAAGGAATAAACATTGAGGAAAATGTTCTTTTTCTTACAAGGGTAAGACGTAATACCCCTTTGCGCTTACGTAAATATGGTTTAAGTAGATTGAACTATTTGTAATAATGGTAAGAAAGCCATAGTAAACTCAATTGGAGTAAGCATGATGATGTAATGAAAAGATTTTAATAATAAAAATAAACCAAAAGATTTGCTTGGAAAAGAACACTTGAGTTCATGAGATCATCATTTTAATCCAGAATCCAATGTGGATAGGATTGAATAAGCTTCCCTTATTTTACTCCTACAAATCCCTAGAGGTTTTTGGTTAAGATTTATTAAGATTGGAAGAGAAAAACATATTAAATCACTCAGTAAGGAAAGAATGTTGAGCATGGGTGAATAAAGCGGGAGAAAAAGGTGGGTTTTAATAAAAAAGGAATATATTTTTTTATAAAATAAAGAAAAAAGCCTAGCCTATGGGGTTGGAAGTCCCTAAAAAGAGGGATGCCACTAACCAAAGTTTGTTAGGGAAGAAAGGCATAAAATACCTCAACCAAGAATCACAAGAGGTGGTTGATTCTAGGGGAAAAAGGATCTCAGCTCGGGGGAGAACCAGAGGTGACAGTTCATGGTTGGGTGGCAAGTTCTTCCTTCCTAGTCAATCTGATTACTTAAGATCATAATTTTTGGTTAAAGGATATTTATTTTCTTCTGAACTTTTACTATTGTATTTAATTTGTTGAGGATGCTTCTAAGTACAGTTCTAGCTGCCAATATTTTCTATTCAATTCTAGCTGTGAATAGTTTATTATTGAATTATAGTTGTACCTTAAATGGAGAGTAACTTATTAAGTTAGGCATGCAAGTTGCTCAATTATTTATATTATTTTATTTTAAGGAGAATGACTATAGAATTGATGGAGTCTATTTATATTGAAGTAATTAGATTCAATCCAGATTTTGGTGATATGAATCATGTATTAATTGATTTGCGCTAATAGAGTAGAAAGACTTGGGTAGGTGGGATTTAAAAGTATTTTCTGAAATTGATAAAGTGGCTAAATGTTAAAAGAAATTAAGAATCAGTTGTAGAAATGTGCTTCTATAAAACGTTATGGTCGAGGGACAAGTTAGATCTTTACTGTGTAGTTGTGTCATCATTAATAGTTGTCCGCTGTTAACGAATAATTATACTTTGAATGTACAATGAATCATACGGAAGGTACATATAATAATAATACAAACTCATTATGAAAATAGTACATCAAACTATCTCCTACACTGTTCTCATCATGAACAAAGTTTTAAGTGAGTTTTTCCACTTATGCAAGTTTTGGATCAATATATGGCTAATAAAGGTATAGTTGGATTTCGCATAACCCCAACAGGAGTTGATATCGAAACACTCGGTACTTGAATGAAAGTAACTATATCGTTGGTATAATTGTTAGATAGAGTCCACAAGGAATTGGAAATACGAAAAACAAACCAACGTAATAGTCTATTTTAATTCTATCTTTGCTAATTCGCTATGCTATGAAACCTTTGACAGAAATTCTGGAACAATAGTGCACATCTCGATCTCAAAGTGATTGATTGAAAGCCATTAATAGTTATTAGAAATGACGTAAATAATAGGGACTATAAGAAATGTGAACCTAGCAAATACGAACAACTATTGATATATCATAGTTATAACTTAGAGCTGGGCAAATATGAATTTTTATATAACATAGCAGATGACTATACATGTTCATGAGTAACCCCAAAGGGTAGCTAAATTTCATAAACACGACGTGCAACATAATGGGAAAGTAGGTCAAGTGAAAAAAAATGTGCCATAGTGAAATACAAAAGGCAATAAGAAGATTACTATGCTTGGGTCACAAATACTATTGAGGGTGTCACCCTATTTTAAAAAGAATATGTATACAAGTATTACAGATCCTCACAACGAATGTATATGCCTCCTAGCTAAAATAGTAGGGGAAAATTTAAGGCCATCTTAACTAAACTTAGCCATGAAAGGAAAACCCCACCAAAATACACTTGTATGTTCCTTCATGGAAGTCGAGGCATATAACCGACCTTGGGAAGTGTACTCTAAGGTTAGAGGTGGAATCCAACACCTTATCGAGAATGAGAAAGAAAAGAGAACAATATCACAGTTGCCTTACATATGACTGTGGAAGGTAACATCGATATTAGAAGTTGTGAAACACAATTCATGAAACCCAGCAGCTACTAGAAAAAGATTTGGTAATTAAGTAGAATATAATTAACTAGAATTATGGGTTATTTGTGATGAGAACACAACCAGTGCAATTAAGAAAGAACCTAAAATGGAAAAAACAGGTAACTGGTAATCAGAGGTTGTCGACAAAGAACTCGATAATCTATTATTATCACAAGATAAGAGAGATAAAATAAACAATTGTGGTTAACGACAAGGGTGACGATTATTACCATGCCAAACCAACAAAGAAACTTGAACTTGAATGGGCATATTGGATCTAAGAATCCATCTTTACATAATTGTTGTACATGAAGAGAAAATATATTTAGAACAACATTAAATAAAAAAAGATCAAACCATTTCACCATAGGCATGACTCGAATATACCATAAGGGTTAATCAATATTCAAAAGGTGATTTTCCAAGAGACAGAACACAAAATACCGGGGCATTTCTTGCCACTAATTTGTTCACCACTACACCTATTAACATTACCATAGTGAGGGTAATTAGCGGAAAGGAAAATGGAAATATAGTAGAATAATTCATGGAATAAGTATGATAAGGGGTACTAGGGGTATACCCAAACCACTAGTAATGAGATTCATAGAATATCACAATAAGAACCACCCAAATTTGGGGATTGATAAGTGACATCTGAAATAGAGCATAGAAAATTTGTTAGCAAGGAACTGGGAATGAGATTCCTATTCATACTAATAAGAACTAATCGGAACAGACAGGGGGAAATAGTTACCTGTGAGTAAAAAACACATTTGATAGACAAAAAAAAAGAAATGACACTCAGATATAGTGGTCAAACCCCCTTTAAATCATCCCCAAAACCACATTATGGAAACATAGAAATATTAAGTCTCGGCAAGAGAGGCACGATTTAGGAACACAAAACCTATAACAACACCTGGGGATTCAACTCCATGACACCCCACCTGCCTAAAAACTGAGCGATCATGGATCGAGCCCCCTCAACTAAAAACATAAAAATGAAAAGGAGTGATGAAGCTCATGAGGCGAGGTAATGGACAAGGAGTAAGGGTTAGGGTTAGAAGAACCAAAATGACCACCATTGGATCACCTCGAGTGATCCTGAGCATTAAACAATGTTAGGATATTCTGACACATAGGAAATAGTTAAGTATAATTTAGTCTAGTATAGAGTTAGGTAAAGTGTGTTTCATTACTATGTACTTTTGTAACTTATAATCTGATGGCCATGATATGTTCTAGACTTGAAGTGATCCGACGTTTCATTCTCTCCTCAGTATTACTGACACTTGATCCATGGCTTAACACTCGATTAGTTAATGATCTCTATTTAAAGAGCATGGAGGGTCATTTGTAAGGTGATTGTTCATGAGAGAATCTTACATAAATTTTCATTTTTTTTATTAATAAATTGCCTGAAGTGGCCACGTTGGCTCAGGCCACGGATTGTTTCCCTCTTTAAGGGTTTTAACCACGTCAAGAATACTGGTGTATTGATATGTGACCTATTTGTGAGTGGTGTCTTTTGTTTTTCTATCTGAGGAACTTACCTTGTAAATTTCTACATGGTATCAGAGCTATTTGAGGGTCGTATCCATTGGTGATCCAAATCCGAAGTCGGTACAACTGCATCTGGCTATCGTTTCCTAGATATAATATTTCTGACTACTCTCAGGCTGAGAGGACTGCTCTATTGTGTTAGGAGCATTTCTTCCAGTGAGGATCCCATTTTGTTTCACGCGAAAAGGTTTCTGGTAGCCCTAGCTACGTCATTTTTAATATCTAGAGGTATACAGTCTTTATTTGCAGTTTTAGTTATTCATCTCTCTATTTATTTCAATTTATTTAGGTCTCTGTTTTTTTATTACTGGATCTATACCTTTCATTTCCACATATGATTTTTGCACCACGACTCTATGCGATCTAGGCAAATCAGAAATAGAAATGAAGGATTTTTCTCACTCGTATGCTCTTTTCTGTCGTGCTTTATTGTGATCTCAAAAAATCAGAAACTTTGAAGAAAATATTTAGCTTCCGGCGAAAGCTAACTTCAAGCCATAAGGTTTGGTTTTTTTTCATGTCTGTGTTGGGTTGTGTGGTTTTTGTTTTGTAGGCAAAAATAGCTTTTTCAAGTAAGCACGCACCCCAAAGCTTCAGTGACAAATAAATATTAAAAATTAAAAATAAAAATAAAAATAAAAAAACCCCTCTTCCTCTTTTCCAAAAATTACTAACCTTTTAAACTAGCTCACTTGGTCCAAAATTGTTTTATGAGAATAGAGCTCTTGGGTTCAAGTCTTTCTTTTTGTTGAGTTACTTTTTCAAAAAGAACATGTAACTTATGTTTTCAAGTTACTTTATGTAAAAGTGTTCTCACCCATTATAAAAAGTGAGTTACTTATAATTCTAAAGTCTCTTTATCTTTTATTTAAGTTACAATTTAGTGAGTAGCTCATAAACTACCATTGTAAAAGTGATTTTCACTTATTTATAAAACTGAGTAACATAATTTTTTTTAAAGTGACCTAATTAGATTAAGCTTGAAAAGGGGGGGATATTTTTTGAAATATAACATTATAATTCACTTCTTCACATTCATGCACTTCGTCAACATCTTCAACAACTTTTCTTCAGAAATCCATAACTTCTTCTTCTGGAAGCCATTTTCAAACCCATCTTTCTTAATCAGCTTAATTTTTCAATATCTTTCCATTGGAAGACTTAGTTTCAGCATCTAAAATTTTATTTTTTGTTAAAATGGAAATTCCATGCCAAGTTATCCTTGACAGCACAAACTAATTCCAATGGTGGTCCTACATTGTGGATTTACTTAGAGGTAAAGGTCTTTACAGAATAACCTCAGGCCAAGAAACTAAACCTAAAGATGAAGATATGGCAACAAAATGGGAATATATGAAAGATCAAGAATGTTGGTTGATAGGGATGTCTATTTCTCGACACCTTAGATTCCATATCACAGAACATGATGCCCCTAATGAAGAAATGAAACAAGTCACTAAAGCTTTTGGAATTAAAAATAAAATTAGGAATTAAAAATAAAATTAGAGACCATCAAATAAAAAATGAGTTGCTTACATTGGACCCCAATAATTTTTCTTCCATTGAAGATTTTTTGTCCAAGTTCAAGACCCTTAGACTTCTCTTGGAGGTTGTTAAGGTAAAGAAATAAGATGGTAGCCTTATCTATTCCATTCTTACCAAGTTGGGACCAGCCTACTTTGTTTTTGTTTCCACCTTCCATTCTACTAGAGAAGCCTTCATTTCTCAAGGACGAGACTACAAGTCCCCTCTTTTGATGCCTTTTGTGATTCTTTAATAAGAGAATAAGAAAATATCTTACATCTTGGTCTTCTTAATATTGGAAACTCTTCTAAGAAAGCCTTAGTTGCCCAACAACAACCAAATTCAAAGAATACTAAGAAGCAGTATCCCAAAAATAATGGTCCTAAATCAAACAAGGTTCCTAAGCAATTTCAGTCTCAAAATGAAAAATCATTTCAACAAAATGATAAGGAAAATAAAAACAAAGGGAAGAAGATTGATAGGCATTGCCATTTTTGTAATTGAGATGGCCACTTACAATCTAAATGCTTTAAGAAGATGGAAGCCTTGGAAGCAGCAATGAAGAAGCATAATATCCATTTGGATCACTCTTCAACTACAACTTCATCTTCAGGAATAGCACTTTCTGGATGTGGTCGTCAAGCATCTCGTTCTAGTTATTCCTTAAATGTGTCTTCTTCTTCTCATTCTCATGAATACCTCATTAATTCTGGAGCTTATTATCACATGGCCAAAACAAGGCCATGTTTTCTTCTTTAAATGATTACAGCACCAAAAATATATATGTTGGTGATGATAGATCTCTTAGTGTTATAGGGACTGGTTCATCTAGAAAATGGTCAATTTAATGATTTATTATGTACTCCAACCTTATCTTGCAACCTTCTATCTGTATATCAGATAACTCATTCAGGTGAAGGTAAAAGCACTGAATTCTCACCTCACGGTGTTGTAATTAAGGACCCAAGAGATCATAAACAGATTTTAGCTACTGGCATTGCTGATGATTCTAAAAGGTTGTATAAGTTTAAAAACTTTGGGTCATGAACTCTTCCCTCGGTATTTTCTTCTCATAATCATTAAGTGAGATAACTTTGGCACGAGCGATTGTTCACTTAAATTATCTCTCCCTTCAAAATCTATCTAAAGAAAATATGGTGACAGGTCTTCCTATGGTGGCTTGCAGAGATGGTGTTTGTTCTAGATGTGTACTCAAAAAACTTTATCGAGAAAGTTTTGAAAAATGTGCCTCTTAGCATGCCTCAGCCCCTTTACAGCTTGTGCATAGTGATTTATGTTGTCCACTTCCAGTTGTTTCATTCTCTAGCTACAAGTATTTCTTAACTTTCATTGATGATTTCTCTATATGCACTTGGGTATACTTAGTAAAACTCAAGAGTGAAGTATTTAACATGTTCTTGGCCTTTAAGGCCTTTGTTGAAAAAAAATCTAGACATCAAATTCTTATGCTAAGATCTGATAATGGCTCAGAATATGTTAACAACAAATTCATCAACTTTTTCACTGAGCATGGAATTCAAATGCAACATATTGTTCCATATAATACACAAAAAAATGGTGTAGCTGAAAGGAAGAATCGCAGCTTAAAGGAAATGGCTAATTGTATGCTTCAACCTAAAGGACTTTGTCTTAATATTTGGGAAGCAGCAATTAATTGTACAAATTACATAGTAAATCGCACTCCTACTAAGATTTTAAAGAATATCACTCCAGAAGAAGAATGGAGCTCAATTAAACCAGTTATAAGTCACTTTCATGTTTTTGGAAGTGAAGCATGGGCCCGTATTCCAGATGAGAAACATAAAGCTTTAGAACCTAAGAGTGAAAAATGTATTTTTATTGGATATTTTAAAGATTTCAAAGGATATAGATGTATTCCACTTCATTAGAAGAGATGTAAAGTTCAGTGAAAATATATCGGCCTACGAGCCTAGCTTGGCAGATGTGCCACCTCTCTCTATCCCTTCTACTTTTGCAAATATTTCTTCTTCAGATGATGACAGCGAGGATGAAAATCCTCCCCCACCTTCTTAGGATCCTCCTTCAGCTCCTTAGCTTCCAAAATGGCTCCATGATACTCGGGATGCAACATATGCTCTTGCAGGTGATCTTATAGATCAACGACGTACATGTTCTCAGTTGGATCGAGCCTCTTCTCTACTGGCCAAAGCTTCAACGAATTCTGATTCCCACACCTTTACAGAAGCTTCAAGCCATCCAGATTGGGACGTAGCTATGAATGAAGAATATTGTTCATTATTGGCAAATGATACATTGGGTCTTGTTCCTCTTCCAAAGGGACGAAGACTTGTTAGATGCAAATAGATTTACATAACCAAGTTTGGACCAGATGGAAAAGTTGATCAACATAAAGATCTTCTTGTTTCTAGGGGATTTTCACAAGTTGAAGGAATTAACTATACGAAAACCTTCTCCCATGTTTCCAAAATGAACTGTATCCACTTTTTTCTTTCCCTTTCTGCCTCTTTCAAATGGAAGTCTGTCAAATGGATGTTAAATCTGCCTTCTTGCATGGGGACTTGCATGAAGAAATCTATATGGAAGAACCTCCTAGCTTTATACAAACAGACTCCAGCCTTGTATGTTAGCTTAAAAAACCCCTTTATCATTTCAAGCAAGCCCCTCAGGCTTGGTATGCCAAATTGGATAACTTTCTTTTAGATACTGGATTTTCTAGGTGCCACTCTAACAATACTGTCTACACCAAGAATGTGCGTAAGTCTCTTATCATTCTTGTTCTTTATGTTGAGGATATTATCCTTACTGGTAGTGATCCCAATTTACAAACCATGTGAAGTCCAGCCTTGAAAAGGAGTTTGAAATGATAAACTGATCCGAATTGGATCCATCAAAGACTGGCAAAGAACCATGACTGTATTAGGTCGGGACGAATCTCTAAAAATTCCAAAAACAGCGATCAAAAACACCCTGAACTAGTGGCAATCGCAGCCAACGTGGAATGACGAGGACCCCGGTCAAATCACGCTGATCGAGGCCCATGGAGACTGCACAGGAGGTCAAATTAACCCCTCGGATCCCCAGACTGGGAAAAGGATGTGATTTTTGATGCACGATTAGCCTTGCACTAATTGCGCATCACTGTGCAAATAGGGCCGAAATGGGGGAAGCTCGAGCACTTGGACGCATGGTGAACTGGAGAACCACGGGCAAGAAAGGCAAAAGCGCTAATCGTACAAGACGGGACTCGCGCTCTGGAAACCGGCGGTATTGATCGGGGCACCCTCAAACGATAAACGGTTTTGGAGAAAGCGGAGTGATCCCACTTAGCAATCAACGTGTGGCAACAGAGGTGAGAGAAACCTATTGTTGATCGCGAGTTATCGGGCGAGTAGGTCAACTGCACGGGACATACATACAACGTTGGATGTGGGGGACCCAGATCAGATGGCTAAGTTTGCGCCCAACAGAGCAAGTGGAATTGACGAAGGATTAAGCCACGTTTACGAAGATTTGAGGTCCGTTCGACCACCACAGTGGGGGAAGAAAGCATCCACGATGTAACTAAAGAAACGAACCAACGAGTAGGCTGACGTTATTCAGATGGGGACACATGGTGACACACTGAGGATTCATGCTGACACCGAACAAGGAACTCCAAGCACAACTGCAGAAGGTGAATTGACAGAGGTGGAAGAGGAGCCGAATGGGCATGGGTTCGAATGACTAAAATCCATGAACAATGAAACAGAATAAACAGTTGAACACTGAGAGATAGAAATCGGAGAAGAGGTAGTTAAGCAAAAGCAGAGATAGACAGATGGCCAAGCTCACCAGCGGCTGCATCGAGCACTAGAGATCTTGAGAGATTCAAGCCATCCCATAGAGGAATCTTTCCGCATCGAGCATCCCATTTGGTTCCTTCCACTGTAGACCAGAAGGTCATAGAGCTTATAGGAAGAAGAAGAGATTGTGTACTCTAGTGGCTTGGGGAATCCAAGTACCACCCTGCCAAGCAAACATGCTTCAGGAGAACTCACATTGAGTCCCTGCATTGTAATTCTCTACTCAAAGACCCAATAAAATAAGGCCACCACTGAAAAGTGGACCGGAGACATAGCCCTGGAGAATATGGTGAACTCCTTATTAAAATTGCTTGTGTCTTTGTGGTTGCTTACTATATTTCTCCGTTTTCTTTCCATTTAAATGTCTGTGTACTGGAAATCTGATTGATCCGTTGCTCAAATAACATAGAATACACACCGACACATGAGTGTATAATACCTTTTGTTTAATAAACTTTAAATTGGTGTCACTCATAGGGTGATTATCAGATCAAGTGGTATCAAAGCAGTAGGTTGTAAGGTTAGACAAGCTTGTGTTGGTTTAGCTATGAATACTCACTAGATCAAAGCTCAAATTAATAGAAGGAGATTTGGTGGAAACTAATCTTGAAATTGGGAGAGTCTATCCTCGGAAGACAATGTCAGAGGAAGGTTCTATGGGGCCAAACCCTCAATTCATAGAAAGTTTCTTGGCTATAAATTCCATGGTAGAATAAATGTATATGGACTTTAGAAAGCATAAGGATGAAGATTCATCAAGTTCCAAACAAGATAAAGAAAAAGATGAGTCTCATTCCCATGACCACTCAAAATGAAAGGGGAAAGAGGAAAGCTTTCTCACACCTCCTAAGAGCCCTGTGCAAAATAAGAAAGCATCTTTGATTAAGTTAGATGTTAAATTTTATTTGCCTATATATGATGGAGAGCTAAATGTTGAAAAGTTGGACAATTGGATTAGACAAATTGATGTATATTGCAGGGTACAAAACATAGACTCAAACAAGAGTAAGATTCAGCTAGCAAGCCTATGCCTAGGAGGCACTGCCTTGGTTTGGTGGGAAAGCAGAACCCAAGATGATATGAAGAAGCATGGTAATATCATCTCTGTCTGGAGTGAATTTGTTGTTGTAATAAAAAAAAGTTCTATCCATTGGCCTACATGCAACAGGCCATGATGAGTTGGCAAACTCTTTGGCAGTTGAAAGGGAAAAGTGTACAAGGGTATACTCAAGAGTTTAGAAAGAGAGCATTGATTTTGGGTATCTCATTAGACTCAACAGAAACTCTTTTGAAGTAGATTGGTGGTCTACACAGCTACATGAGGCATACCATTCTCATGTTTAACATCACTAGTATAGATGAGGTATCTGTACAAGCTACTCATCTAGAAGCTAGAGGAAAGAATGGAAATCCAGAAGTTGGGGGACCATCTCAACCCACTGTAAGCAAGAGCAAGGAGAAAAGAAAGCAGAAGTGGAAAGCAAGGAAGGCTAGCACTGCACATAAAAGAAAAGCTTCATGCACTCACTGTAAAAAGGATGGGAATGATGATGAGCACTATTGGGTTCTGCATCCAGAGTTGAGACCTAAGAATTCTGAGGGCAAGAAGAAGAAGATTGTTGCAGCTATTCGAAAAGCTTTGGGGTGAGACTTGGGAGGTGAAACAATCATTGCAGCCATAGGTATAAAAGGTTAGAATTCTAAAGCATCTATTAGTAATTCTGCTCAATCTATTATTGATGAAGAACATGAGAAAAAAAGGCATGAGCTTTTCCATATTCGAGTTGTTTCCAAAAATCAAAAGATTAATACTTTGTTTGATAGTGGCTCACAGGTAAATCTAATTTCTAAAGAAATTGTAAAGAAATTGGGATTAGTAACTACACCTCACAAGAAACCATACCCATTAGGATGGTTGAATGATAAAGCACAACTACAAGTGACTAGACAGTGCAAACTCAAGTTTTCGTTTGGGTCAACATTTGTAGATGAGGTTGAGTTAGACATAATTCCTTTGGATATATGTCGAGTTGTTTTAGGAAGTCCTTACTTTTATGATAGAAAAGCCATTTTCTATAGAGTTGAGAACAAGTATCTACTTGTTAAAGATGGAATCGAATACTTTGTAAGAGCTCACAAGCTCAAGAATAATTATACTCTCATAAACTCAGGATAGATGAAAAGAATGATAAGTTCATGCAAACAATTCTTACTAATGGTTGTAAAAGAAAAGAAACCTGATAAAACCAATGTATTTGAGGGTTGTAATGCTAAGCAGTAGGCTGATATAGAAAAGATTGTTTCAGAGTATGATGTCCTGTTTCAGGAACCTAAAGGTCTGCCACCCAAGAAAGAAATAGTACATGATATTATTTTGCGACAAGATGTTCCATTGCCTAACATTGGAATGTATAGGTTGTTTGCTATAGAGAATGCTGCAATCAAGAAGCAGGTGCAGGAGCTACTCGAGAAGGGGTTCATCAGGCCCAACACATCACCATGTGGGTCACCAATCATTTTGGTGAGAAAGAAAGATGGCTTGTGGAGAATGTGCATTGACTACCGAGCACTGAATAAGATAACAATAAAAAATTGTTATCCCCCTCCTCGCATAGATGATCTTTTAGATCAATTAAAGGAAGTTGTCTATTTCACCAAGCTGGGTTTGCACAGTGGATACCATTAGGTCAGAGTTGCAAAGCAAGATGCATGGAAGACTGCTTTCAAAATAAAGCAGGGATTGTATGAGTCACTGGTTATGTCTTTTGGCTTAACCAATGCTCCTGCTACTTTCATGAGATTAATGAATGATGTACTTAGGCCTTTTCTTGATGATTTCGTTATTGTGTATCTGGATGACATTCTGATTTTTAGTAACATGTGGGAAGAACACTTAAAGCATGTTAAGCAGACATTAGATGTTTTTAAAAGAGAAAAGCTTTATGTTAAACTCTCAAAATGTGAATTTAGCAAAACATCTCTAAATTATTTGGGTCATATAGTAGGGGGTGGTGAATTGAAAATAGATCCCTCTAAAGTGGCAATCATAGTAAACTAGCCTAAACCCAAGTCTGCTACAGAAGTGAGAAGCTTCTTAGGAGCAGCACAATATTGGAGGAAGTTCATTTACAATTT
This sequence comes from Pinus taeda, assembly GCA_000404065.3. Classification (NCBI taxonomy): domain Eukaryota; kingdom Viridiplantae; phylum Streptophyta; class Pinopsida; order Pinales; family Pinaceae; genus Pinus; species Pinus taeda. Next base: position 17,560 of record APFE031211082.1, on the reverse strand, counting down.
TTCCTCAATTGTAGCTCCCTTACATGCTTTGACAAGATTGAACAAGGTGTTTCAGTGGGGAGGAAAACATCAGAAAGCCTTCGACACCTTGAAAGAAAAGATTAGTACAACACCTGTACTAGCACTGCCTGATCTACAAAGATCGTTTGAGATCCAAACAGATGACAATGACTATGCCATGGGAGCAGCGTTGACACAACACGGTAAACCCATATGTTATCATTCTGAGACTTTTAATCCTGTAGTAGTTAACTATCCTACATATGATAAAGAATTGTATGCATTAGTTCGGAGTGTGAAAAAGTGGAAACATTACTTAATGGGAAAAGACACAGTAATACATACTGATCATCAACCACTTCAATATCTACACTCCCAAACTAAGTTGCAACAATCAAGACACTACAGATGGATGGGTTTTCTACAATAGTTTCATTTAGTCATTAGATATAAAAAGGGCATACATAACAAAGTTGCAGATGTGTTATCTAGACCCATTATAAATGCATCTACTATACTTAAGCATAATTATGTACTACACGAAAGCTACATTGAACAATATGCTCAAGATATAGATTTTAAAGATGTATATGCAACCTTGAGTCAAGGCAAAAAGGTAGAAGAATTGGATTATCATTTGAAGGACTAACTCTTATATCACTGTGGGAAACTCTGCGTTCCACAAACAGAGAGAGTAAAGATAATTAGAGAGGCACACACTTCTTTGATATTAGGTCACTTTGGGGTAAGTAAAACAGTTGCCAGCTGCAAAGATTTTTCTATTGGCTGAAAATGAATGAGACAGTTTCTAGATATGTAAGAGGGTGTACTATGTGTGCTAAAAGCAAGCCCAGCAATAGAAAACTAGGCTTGTACACTCCATTACCAGTTCATTCTCACCCTTGGGAAAGTGTTTCCATGGATTTTGTTGGAGGACTGCCTAAATCTAGGAAAGGTCATGATTATCTATATGTGGTTGTGGATAGGTTCAACAAAATGTGTATTTTGATACCTTGTAATAAACATATTACAACTGAACTAACTGCAAAACTATTCTTTGAACATGTATGGGTTCATTTTGGATTACCCACTTCTATTGTATTTGATTGAGACACCCGATTTGTGGGGAAGTTTTGGTCAAGTATGTGGGAACTGATGGGCACCCAACTGAAGAAAAGCACAACTTTTCATCCACAAACCGATGGCCAGACAGAAGTAGTTAACAGGACAGTGATCCAGTTACTCAGAGGATATTACAGCAAACATCCTAAGCTTTGGGATGAACATTTGTGTTATGTGCAGCATGCTTACAACAGAGAAAAACACTCTTCTACACTGAGATCTCCTTTTGAGACCTGTTTTGGTTTCATACCAAGGTCTCCTTTGGATTTTGTTTTTGGTAAAGATACCATAGTTGATGGACACAGTGATGTGGATAAGGCAACTAGGTTCATTGAACAAATCCAGGAGATCCACCAGGTAGTATAGGAACAACTGGAAAAGAGCCAAGCCAAATACAAGGCAAGGCATGACAAGCATCGGATGGAGCATAGCTTTCAAGTTGGAGACCAGGTTTGGCTGTATATCAGCAAGGACAGGATGCAAGGTGAAGGTAAAAAAGCTAAACCCTATTAGGTATGGACCCTTTAAAATACTTGAGAAGATTGGTGAAAATGCTTTTTGCCTTGATCTACCAGCTTACATGCACATCTACTCAGTCGTAAATGCAAATTTCTTGAGATTGTTTGAACCCTCAATGACTAAGGATCTTGAAGAGCAAATTCAATTGCCTTCTAATGATGACCTGCTACTTGAATATCTTAATGAATTGCAGGAAGACACAATCTTGGATAGGAAGGTGAGGACGATGTGCAGAGGAGATGTTGAGTACCTTAGAATTGGACTCAAAGGTTCAAAGTTGAGTAGTGCAAAGTGGATTCAGATTGAGCAAGTGAGACAATAGTACCCTCACTTAGTCGATGCTTGAAAGAAAACCAACTTTTGGTGGTCCAAAACTTTTTCAGTGGGAAGGTCGTGATCCGAATTGGATCCATAAGGAATGATTAAATAGAGCCATGGCTGTACCAGGTCAGGAAAGACTTCAAAGAATTTAAAACAACGATCAAAAACACCTCTAAACCAGTGGCAATGGCAATCAACGTGGAACGACGAGGACCTCGGTCAAAGTGCGCTGATCGAGGCCCATGGTGACTGTGCGGGAGGCAAAATTAGCCCCTAGGAGACTCGAATTAGGAAACAGAAGTAGTTTTTGATGCGCGATTAGTGCTTGGGTGAAAAACCTCAAATTGGATAAGCCCCGAGCGCTCGATTGCATGAGAACCGAGAAAACGTGGGATAAAAGGCTAAGAGCTAACAAGGGGACCCGCTTCGAAAACTGGCAGTATTCATCGGGGGCACCCTCAAACGGTAAGTGGAATTTGAGAAAATGGAGCGATCCCACTCAGTGGTTGACGTGTGGCAAGCGGAGGAGAGAGAAAATCACCACTGATCGCGTGCTAACGGTCGAGAAAGTCAACCGCGTGAAATGTGCGTATGGCGTCGGATCTGGAGGCCCCAGATCTAACGGCTGAGATCACACCCAATGGGAAAGCGGAATCAATGGGGGATCACATTTGATTTGTTTGCCAAGGTGGTAGAAGACTCATTCCACAACATAACAGAAAAACCGAACCGACGAAGCGAATTGGTGCAGCTATAGGAGGACATGTGGCCACTCCCTGTGAGCCTAATGATGACGCTGAATAGGGAACTCCAAGCGAAGATGTAGTAGGCGATTCGACGGGAAGTGGAAGAGGAATCGAATAGCCATGGGTATGAATGGCCTTAAAGCCATGCATAGGAAATGCAGAAATACACCAGAACCCCGAGAGGAGGACGGAACACAGAAAGGAAGATCAGAGAGAAGAAAGACAGTGAAGCAACAGTAGAATAGAAGACAGAGGGCCGAACTGACTGAAGGCAACATCAAGCACCAGAGAGCTTGAGGGATTCAAGCCATCCCAGAGAGGATCTGTCTGGACTGAGCACCACATTGGGCTCTCTCCATTATAGACTAGGAGGTCACAGAGCTATTAAGGAAAAGAATTTGTGTACTCTAGTGGCTTGGGGAATCAAAGAACCACCCTGCCAAGTGAATTCCATTTCGGGAGACTCACATTGAGCTCCTTCATTGTAATTCTTTGCTTTAAGACACAATAAAAGAAGGCCACCACTGAGAGCTGGATCAGAGACGTAGCTTTGGAGAATAGAGTGAACTCCTTATCAAATTCTTCTGTTCTTATATTGCTTACTGTATTTCTTTGTTGTTTTCCATTTCGAATGTCTGTGCATTTGCAATCTGATCGATCCGTTGCTTAAATAACATAGACACACACACCAACACATGAATGTGTAATACCTTCATTTATTAAATCTTTAACTGAGGTCACTCATAGGGTGATTATCAGATCAATTACCATTATATTTTACCTGAGACATGATTTTGACTGCCTTTACTAGAGTGGTTTTTGGATGAGTTCCAATAAAGCAACTCCAAGGAAGTCTTTTACATGGGGCCATAGTACATAGAAAAAAATATTCAAAGAAAACAATTCAAGGCCCTTCTTCTAATGCTAAAAATGTTGAAGGCTCAAAAATCTTTGCCTATAGCATTATAAGGGAGACCACCCAGTCAGGAACTCAGAGAAGCTCCTTTTCTATTGAAATGGTGGTTCCGACTAGTTAAACTAGGTCTAGTTTCCTTCTCTCTATCTCCACTGACTTAAAATATGAATTTCACCTACCAATAGAGAAAAGACATCAGATCAACCCTCTTACTGATTAGGCAAGAAAGTGATCATTAAGATGATTTGGGGCTCAACCAAGCCACAACTAAAAAATTTTTCTTTGATAAGAGGACTTCTAGAAATGTATAATTAAATCTAAATGCAAACTAATCCTAAAATGCAAACAAAGCAAAAATATCCCAAGCCTATCTCAATTAGGAAGATGTAGATCTAACCCAACAGAGAGCAAAGTAATTAAATGATTGAGATTTAAATATGTTTGGCTTATAGTGAATATCAAACTAATGAATTAGTTAAATTAAATATATTATGAATACCAAAACACATTATGTTCAAAGATATATTAACTGAGATAATTAGTCAACAACATTTAGGAAGTAGTTCACAAAATGATGATGATTGTTGAATTAATAACTCTAATGATTAGACAATAATATAAAGAAATAGTTCACATAATATTGTTGTTTTTTAAGACAAAATTAAAAGGTTGATCTCCGAGTAAGTAGTTACTCAGAAATCAGATTTCAACACATAAGAGTAGAGATAAACAACAAATAATTGCAATAAATCACTCACATAGACAATAGTGTACAAATATGACTGAAAATCACAAGTCTATGCTATTATAAAATGAAACTAGTATTAAAACAATAGTATTTTTATATACCAATTTATTGAAAATATTTATCTAGCTTTGATCTCCAACAATCCTCTACAACTCATAATCTCTGTTGTTAAAACAAGAGTTGCAATAGTGCAAACTTTGCTCCCCATACATAGTTTAAACTGCAAAAGAAAAATCTCAATAATCCCCAGATTTGAGATTGATCCTCTCTCTACCTATAGTCTAAAACCCCTATTATAATAGTACTTTAAGCATTAAAAAAATTGCAGAAGAGAAAATTTCTTTGCTCATTCTACAAACCACTATTTATAATTTACAAAATGGATTCCAAATAAGAGAGTTGTTGATGAGTAATTCTGCTCCAATAATTTTCGTTGGTCCAAATTTTTATTCTACTATTGCTGAAGCAATCTCATTGATTGAAATCTTCTTTTCTTTATCTCTTCAATTGTTTTCCTGCCAAAACCAATCAAAATTTAATTGAAATGTAAATTAAAATAAAAAATATCAAATCTAGAACACAAAATATCTCCAACTAAAACATAAATAAATAAAAGGAAGTCCAAGCTTTTCATTGGTTCTTGTAAAGATCTAATTGGTCAAGGAGAACATAGAGGAATGAACTTGCACTCTAGAAAAGCTATGAGCAAACGAAAATGCAAAAAATTAAACTTAAAAAATTAATTTTGTTTAAAAAATTGGAGATTGATCTTATACTAAATTTTAGACCCTTAAATGATCAAATCTGGTTATACAACTACTTCATAAATATTATCCATGATTTTATCTATTCAACGAGCTGTCTTGGGCCTCATTTGGCCAAGTAAAACTCAACTTATGAGCTTCCAAAGCTGAAGAATAAAAAATGCCAAAATTCTGAAAAATTTGTTCCATGGGCCAAAAATATGAATTTTTTAATTAAAAATCTAATCATAAATTAAATTATAATTATTTTCTAATAATACTAATTTAATTGTAATTACAAAATAAATAAATTAATTACAAATTAATTATAATCAGAATTTAATTAATTAATTAAAAAATTAAAATTAAAATTTAAAATTATATTATATAATATTAAAATTAAAATAAATTAATATATAATATATAATATATTAATATAAATATTATTAAATAATCAAACAAACCAAAATTTATATAAAAAACCAACCCAACCCATATATGTGGTGAGAATTAATGGAAGGAGGAGAGGTGGAGTGATAAGGGAGGAGTTGAGGTCATTGTGACAGAGGTGGGAGTTATAAGCGAAACCAAACTTTATAATAAAACTAAAATAACCAATCACATAAAATTTGAAATCGGAGTTCAGAGGTTCTTGAAATATCGCAAGTTTTAAAAGGTGCACAAAATCAAAACTCCGATACGTTGATGTTTCGATATTGAAATATCAGAGATTTTGAAAATTAGATATTTTAAATCAGGGGTTTCAAAATCAGAAGTTTTATTTTGGAGCTTTTAAATTGAAAGTTTTATTTCAGAAGGAAGGGGGTGAGGTGAAGTAGGGTCCACTTGGAGTGGAATTATAAATTCTACAAAATGAGCAACAACCACTTTGTAATTTTGAGATTCTAGGTTTGGTAATTTATTTTAAATTTAGAAATTGGAATAAATCACTGAGATCCCAAAAACACATTTTTTAATTGTTCTACAATTTGGCTGGGTGATTTTGTAGGATGATTAATGAAAAATGAAGAAATTAGTAAAAATTAACTAGGGATTAATATTTACAACGAAATAATAATTTAATTACAAAAATAATATACATTTTTTAACCCAGGCGGTGAAAATTATCGAACTTCAGATGAGGACCATTTGCAAACCATGTAACCAAATGAGATGAAAAGAGTACTGATGGAAAGCTAGGGAAAATTCAAACCCAATGAAGTGATCAAAATAGAAATTCTATGAAAATGAAAAATGACATAAGTGTAGGACATTTATCCAAAAGAAAATTTTAAAAGGTGATTTAGACAAAAATTAATGGAAAGGGTCCCTATTATTTGAAGTAAATAAGTAAAAAATGGGGGGTGTTGGGTTTTCCCTACAACACTCTAATAACCTATAGGAGAGGAATTTTAAGAAATAAAATTTTTAATTCCCCTAAGAAGTCAAAATTAGGATGTGCAAGTGATTTTACTATGGTCAATCTCTTAGGGAATGGAGGAGTAGTGTCCGTAATCTCAACAAGTGTCTGGTTTTCAGTTGGTTTGTTAGACGACTCTGCGTCATACAACAAGATGAGATTGTTCTGTCATTGAATTCTCCTTAGCGAGTTTATCATTTTCGGATTGCTCTTGATTTTTTGAGTGATCTTCTGGAAAGATGGTTCTTTTGGATGTTAGACGTAGTTTATTACATTCTAAAGAAGAAGGGGGATCCGAACTTTCTATAATTTCAAAAAATTGCACAGGTCTATTATTTGGATTCAGATTTGGCTATGCAGGTAACTGAAGTCGAAGTGGAGGTGTAGTGTTTGAAGGTAATTGAAGTGGATATTGTGTTAGTGATTGCTTTTGTGGTTGAGTCATTGCCCCCATTGATTGATTAATCGGTCCAGTGGGGCGTTGCCAATTCTGGGACCACATTGGCCCTTGAGTAGGTTTCCCTGTCCATTGTAGAGGATACAAATTATTTGATGTATTTCTCCATGAATTTGTGGAATATTGTTGATTCAGCCAAGAGAAACCAAGGAATGGCTAATTTGTCTAGGGTGGTAAATTATATGGTTGCAACTACTAGGTATTAAGAGAATGTTGTTGGCCCTGCCAATTTGATCCAGGATATTGTTGTTGAGAAAACTATCAAGAAAAAAAAATAGAAGGGTCCTATGGCATACCTGATGGGAGATTATACCATTTTCGTCATTGTTCCACTAGTTTTAGCTCTTCTTCAATGTTAGGTGTGGAGCCTAATTATATTCTGTATTCAAAGGTTTCAGTCGGATGTACCCAAGGAAGATTGTACACCCCTCCATGCGGGGGGGTGCGTGGGGGATTTGTCCCCCCTGCGAGGGTTCGGGGGGGCCCATATCTCCTGGCTGAGGGGTCCGGGGGCTAGCGTTCCCCCTGCGGGGGTATGGGGCAGTGCCCCCGAAGCTGAAAACAGATGTAAAATGTCCTTTTAGAAGTATAGTAATTTCTAGTTAATTTGGGTCGTTCATTAGGCAGATGATCTGATGGTAGAAGTTATGTTTAATTTAGGGTATTTTGCCCTAGAAGGAAATCCTTCACTATATATGAGGGAATTGTATTGTGTCTATATATATCTATGTTCTGAGTGAGGAAGAGATAGGATATTGAGAGGAAAAGGGAGTTACAACGGATCTGCTGTAGGTTGTATCTCTTCAGTTTGCTGGATAATATAAAAGGAAGGATTGACTGTTTCTTTGTGGATGTAGCCCAAAATGGGTGAACCATGTATATCTGTGTCTCTCTTGTTTTATGCGTTTTTTGTGTTTATATTTCTACAATATTTTATGTGTTCCATTGCTCTGTAATATATGATTTTCTAACAACTGGTATCAGAGTCGAAGGTCTATTTGGCTAATAAACTTGCAGGAGAGAAGGGTTCCTGGTTTGAGTGGGAGTAATGGCGGAAGATGGTAGGTTTAGGGTCAAAACATTTAACGGCCAAAACTACTAGCTGTGGAAGATGCAGATGGAAGATTATCTGTATCATAGAGATATGTACCTACCATTGAGCGGAAAGACAAAGAAGCCGACGAGTATGACAGACACATAATGGAATATTCTCGATAGAAAGGCACTTGGAACAGTACAATTGTGCCTAACGGCGTCAGTAACGTTTAATATTTCAAAGGAAACGACAATAGAGGGTTTAATGTCGACATTGGCCAAACTATATAAAAAACCATCGGCCTCAAATAAGGTATTTCTTATGAAGCGTTTATTTAATATGAAGATGTCAGAGGGTGGATCTATTTCTGATCATTTAAATGATTTTAATACAGTTACAAGTAAGTTAAGTTCTATAGGGGTAAGTTTTGATGATGAAGTTAGGGCTCTGTTATTTTTGTGCTCATTTCTAGAAAGTTGGAATGGTTTAGTTATGGCCATTAGTAACTCTATCTTTGGATCTAGTACTTTAAAGTTTGATGATGTTGTCGGTGCAATCCTTAGAGAGGAAATACGATGGAAAAGCTTTGGTGAGACATCAGGTAATGCTTTGACTGCAGAGACTAGGGGAAGAAAAATGGAAGGAGGAAGGGCCCAGGATATCGCAGTAAGTCAAGAAAAGGCAGATCCAAGTCTAGATTAGGGATAGTGTGCTGGAAATGCAGGAAGAAAGGACACCTGAAGAAAGACTGCAAGTCTCAGAAGGGAAAAGAAGGAGACATGCATCAAGAAACTAATCATGAAGCGAATGTAACAGGTGATGTGTTACAATATGATTTGATTCTTTCATTGGAAAATATTATTGATGCCTGGGTGGTAGATTTAGGGGCCTCATTCCATGCCACACCTGATAAGAAACATTTTCATGATTATGTTCAAGGATATTTTGGACAGGTTTGATTGGGTGATGATAAACCCTGTAAAATTGTTGGAACGGGTACAATTTTCATAAATCAATTGAATGGAAACCAATGGCTACTAAAGGAGGTAAGGCATGTTCTAGATCTGAAGAAAAATATGATTTCAACAGGGTAGTTGGGAGGTGAAGGTTGCGTAACTACTTTCACAGATAAAACCTGGAAAGTCACTAAAGGATCCCTGGTAATAGTGAAAGGAGGAAAGCTTGGTACATTGTATTTATGCAATGGTATTTCTAATTTTGTTAATGCTTTAACCTCTATAGGAGAAGATACAACATTGTGGAATCATAGACTCGGGCACATGAGTGAGAAGGGGATGCAGATTCTTCACTCAAGAAATTTGTTGCCAGGTTTGAAGCATTTTGATTTAAAATTTTGTGAGAATTGTGTTTATGGAAAACAAAAGAGAGTCAGATTCCTTAGAGTTGGGAAAGAAAAGAACAGTGAAAAATTATAGCTTGTGCATACAGATGTATGGGGACCTGCTCAGGTATCATATCTTGGTGGCTCTCGTTATTATGCTACTTTTATTGATGATGCAACCAGAAAAACCTGGATTTATTGTATTCGAAATACATCTGATGTATTTGATACTTTTAAGAAATGGAAAGCTTTGGTTGAAAATGAGACAGGAAAAAGGTTGAAGTGTCTCAGATCAGACAATGGAGGTGAATATTGTAGCAAAGAGTTTGATAGGTATTGTTTTGAGAATGGACTTCGCAGAGAGAAGATAGTTCCAAGAACACCACAAGAAAATGGTGTGTCAGAAAGGATGAACAGGACGATCACGGAGCGTGCAAGATGCATGAGATTGCATGCAGGATTGCCTTTACAATTTTGGGCAGATAATGTAGATATTGTTGTTTATCTAATAAACAGAGGGCCTTCAAGTTCTTTGGATGGTGGTATTCCAGAGGAGGCATGGACAAGTAAAAAGGTAAACTACTCTTTTTTAAAGACTTTTGGTTGTGAAGCCTTTGTCCACATTAATAAAGAAAATAGAACAAATCTTGAGCAAAGTCAAAGAAATGTACCTTTATTGGATATGGTGTTAATGATTTTGGTTATTTCTTATATGATTATGAAAATCACAAAATCATTAGGAGTAGAGATGTCATATTCAATGAAAAGGTTTTGTATGAGGATCAGCTACAGGAAAAGAAACAGGAAAAATAAAACAGAGAATACACAATGCTTGACGATATCACAAGAAAAGAAAAGGTGCCTGAAAATAATAATAATCAACAACCACAACAACGGCAACCACCACAACAACAACAGGCACCCCAAACACCTGAAAGTAGTGTTAGAAGATCTACCAGGATAAGTATACCCCCTGAACGATACTCTCCTTCACTATATTATTTATTGTTGACTGATTCTAGTGAACTCGAATGTTATGAAGACGCAATGCAGGTTGAAAGCAGGAAGAAGTGGGAGCTAGCCATGGAAGAAGAGATGGACTCCTTAATGCATAACCAGACTTGGGACTTAGTCAAGTTGCTTGCAGGAAAAACTACATTAAAGAATAAATGGGTTTACAGGCTGAATGAAGAAGATGGAGGAAAACAAAGGTACAAAGCTAGACTTGTAGTGAAGGGGTTTGCACAGAAGAAAGGTATTGATTTTGATGAAATATTTTCTCCTGTTGTGAAAATGACTTCAATCAGAACTATTCTAAGTCTAGTAGCAGCTGAAGATTTGCATCTTGAGCAGTTAGATGTAAAGACAACCTTTCTTCATGAGGATTTGGACAAAGAGATATATATGCAGCAGCCAGAAGGATATGAGGTAAAAGGGAAGGAGAAACTAGTGTGCAGGTTGAAGAAGAGCTTGTATGGCTTAAAACAGGCTCCAAGGCAGTGGTATCTAAAATTTGACAGGTTTATATCTGAACAAGGTTATACTAGGTGTCACTCTAATCATTATGTTTATCTCAAAAGGCAAAATGATGGCAGCTATATTATATTGTTATTGTGTGTAGATGACATGCTTGTTGCAGGGTCTAACATGGAGGAAATAAATGTGCTCAAAAGGAAATTGGCAAACTCATTTGCAATGAAGGATTTGGGTGCTGCAAAACAAATCCTTGGTATGAGAATAATTGGAGACAGGAAGAATCACAAATTAATATTGTCTCAAAGTGAGTACATAGTATACCTTTGGCTAGCCATTTAAAATTAATTAAGGAGGCATATCCTAAGACTCAGGAAGAAATGGCTCATATGTCTAAAGTTCTATATGCATCAGCAGTTGGAAGCTTAATGTATGCAATGGTCTACACAAGGCCTGATATTGCACATGTAGTGGGAGTTATAAGTAGGTACATGAACAATCCAGGAAAAGAACATTGGATGGTGGTGAAGTGGATTCTAAGGTATTTGAGAGGTACCACAAATCAAGCATTATGCTTTGGTGGTTCAAACATTTCTCTACAGGGATATGTTGGTGCAGATATGGTAGGTAACAGAGATAATAGGAGGAGCACTACAAGACATGTATTTACTGTAGGTGGAACAACAGTCAGTTGGGTTTCAAAAATCCAAAGTGTTGTTGCACTTTCAACAACAGAAGTAGAGTATGTTGCTGCTATAGAGGTTAGTAAAGAAATGATTTGGTTACAAAGGTTTTTGGATGAATTGGGTAAGAAGCAGGAGTTGGGCAGGTTATACAGTGATTGCCAGAGTGCCATACATCTTGCAAAGAACTCTGGATTCCATTCCAAGACTAAACATATATAGATCAAGTACCATTTCATACGGTTAGTGTTGGAAGATGGACAGTTGAAGCTGGAAAAATACACACTAGCCAAAATCCTGCAGATATGTTAACAAAAGTTGTAACCAGGGAGAAACTGAGAATCTGCTCAGTTTCAATTGGTCTTCAAGTATGATGAAGAAGATGAGAAACATCTAGGTCCAAAGTGGAGTCATTGTTTACCAAATGAAGTAGTGGTGGAGTTGCTATAATCAGTCTCCAAGTGGGAGATTGTTGGGTGTGGAGCCTGATTATCTTATGTATTCAAAGGTTTCATTCAAATGTATACCCGAGGAAGATTGTACACCTCTCCACGTGAGGGGGTGCGGGGGGGACTTGTTTGGGCAGCGCCCCCGAAGCTAAAAATAGATGTAAAATTTCCTTGTAAAAGTATATTAATTTCTAGTCAATCTAGGCCGTTCATTAGGCGGATGATCTGATGGTATAAGTTATGTTTAATTTAGGGTTTTTTTCCCTATAAGGAAACCCCTCACTATATATGAGGGAATTGTATTGTGTCTATATATATCTGTATTCTAAGTGAGGAAGAGAGAGGAGATTGAGAGGAAGAGGGAGTTACATCGGATTTGCTGCAGGTTGTATCTCTTCAGTTTGCTGGATAATGTAAAAGGAAGGACTAACTGTTTCTCTGTGGACGTAGCCCAAACTGGGTGAACCACGTATATCTGTGTCTCTCTTGTTTTATGCGTTTTCCGTGTTTATATTTCTGCAATATTTTGTGTTCCATTGCTCCGTAATATATAATTTTCTAACATTCAGCTTCCTTAAATACAACCTTTATCCTAGGAAGAAAAGGGCAGTGATCATTTTAATGATTTTTAGTGCAAATGGAACATGTCTCAACTTTGTCCAATAGACATTCCTTGTGACTATGCTTCTTCCAACAAAAGGGGCAGAAAATAGCCAATACCTGTTCTGCTTTATCCTGTTTCTGTTTTACCTACAAAACATCGAATTGTGTTGTCAGTGTACTTAAAATATCAGTTTTAAATTCTTATAAAATATTACCAATTTTTTCATGTGTAACTCCTCCACCTATGGTTCTGCTAGATCTACTGAGAGGATCACGTGTTTCAGGTTTGGTTCATGTAATCCCTTGGGAACTTTTGATACACAGTATGTCATCATATTCTTCTTTGGAAATGTCACCTTGCCCCATTAAATTAAGTGTTTCTATCCATTCATCTTTCATGCCCCTAATCAAAGTGGTTTTCAATACATCCTTGGGTAGGGCAACATATGGTGATATTTGCAAATTATATTGAAATATTTCAACATATTCTTTCAATGTTTCATCTTCTTTTTACATCATTTAAAAATTTTCTTCCCTTAAATCCCTAGATCGGAAATAATCATGAAATTTAGTGAGGAAGGTTTCTTTCATTTGATCCCATGAGGTTACAGTACCACCCCCTAGTCCCGTGAATCGTTGTAATGTTGCTCTCTTTAAGGTAGAAGGAAACAATTTTAATTTTTGAGGGTCAATGGTATGATCATAACTTCAACATAAAAAATTAAGCTCAAACAAAAATGAATCAAGATCTTCAGAAGTCATTCCATGGAAATTTGGAAGGTTTTGCAATGGGCTAGCCTTCGTTAGTGCATTATCCTACAGATCAACAATAGGATATTCTATGGTTGAAGTTTGTGTTCCTGCTGCTGTGTTTTCCATTTCGTTAAATATTTGCTAGTAATCTTCAGGAATCCTGTAATCATGAGGTACTATCTAGAAAGTAATATGTTGATGGGGTTTTACACCTTGACTAGGTCTCAGAACACTACTCTGTTAGGTTCCTATACTACTAGTGTAATCCCTTATTGTTATTAGTGAAACCCACTTATTATATTTTTGTGCCCAAGTAGTACCCATATTTTTATTATTGTGCCCCATAGAAGCCCACTATTGTTATTGTTGTTCCCTTACATTATTATTGTTATGTTAGCTCTAATTATATTATGACCCCTTAGACTCCTATATATAGAAAGGAGGTCTTGTCATTTGTATCATCTAAGAATTGTTCATTTATGTAATGTAAAGAAGGTTTCCCCCTCGAAGAGATTGATTTTTAATTCATTTATCTATCTTTTCTATCTTTTTGTGAGCTGGTTTCATAACATTTTGTATCAGAGATTTTGATTCTAGGGTTTTGTTGCTCCAAACAGATCATTGTGGAATTTTTGCTATAACTTTTTCCCTAAAAAGTTTCAGACACTAAAACAAAAACCCATTTGAGCCAAACTCGTTCTGAACCTTGAGTCCAAATTTATGATCTTGTCTCGCTATATTTTCGGAGATATGATCTGAGGAAGTCAGGGTTTTTGCAAGCTCCATAATTCCATCTCAAACAAGTCATCGTTGAATTTTTGTTATACATTTTTCTATGAAGGTTCAAGCTCTAACATTAAAACCCATTTGATATAAAATCGTGATGAAGCTCGGGTCCATATTTTAGATATTTTCTCTCTATATTTTCGAAGATATGATCCAAGTAAGTTAGGGTTTTTGCACGCTCCCGAATTACATCCCAAACATGTGACCTTTAGAAAATTGTCATAACTTTCTCTCTGAGTATCAGATTGAAATTTTGTAAGAATTTATAGAAAGAGGACAGAATTTAATTTTCTGTGTATCGTTTTCAGGTTGTAAGGTTGAAACAGTGACACATGGCACTTCGTACAATTTTTCTCTACTGAAAACGTGTATAATCAGGTCATCTTGGGAGATTGGACATAGAACTTTCTTGGAGAATCCAATTTCTAATAAAACTAGTGGCATTGGAAAGAGAACTCAGAGGGCTACCACATTTCACAATTTCAAACCTTGGAGATCCAAAATTTCAGAGATATCTCAGATTCAATATCGAGCTCCTACAAAGTTAAAAAATGTGTGTAATTTTTTAAAATTTTGCATAAATATGGTTTGAAAAATTAATTTGAAGGAATTCAAAGGGCATAGTGAAGAATAATTATCTTTAATTGATGCCCCGAAGAAAGAAAATGGAAACACCTATTAAGCAACCTCAAATATCTAGCATGACTCGTGAAGAAGAGGAAGAAATGCAACATGATATATCAAAATTACGAGACCAAGTGCAACAAATTTCACTCTAAAAAAAAGTAACAGAAGCTATGATGGATGGTTTAAAGAAATACATGGAAGATAAGCTGGATGGTTTAAAGAAAGGCGTGGAATCTAATATGGATGGTATGAATGACAACATTGAAGATTGGAAGAAGGACATGGAAGGTTGGAATGAAGGTTTGACAAAGTTGCTACAAGAAAGGCTTCCTAATGGTGAAAAGGCAGTAGAGCAAACTCAGAATGAGAAAAAAATAAATGTTAATCATGATTCAAAGAATGAAAAAATTGAATATTTTAAGAAAGACGTTGAAGGTTTGAAGGAAGATTTGACAAAATTGCTACACGAAAGGCTTCCTAATGGCGAAAAGGTAGTAGATAAAACTCATGATGAGAACAAAATAAATATTAATCATGATTTCATAGACTCTAACGATGGATTGAAGACCTACCATGTTCCAAAGATCGATACAAGGAAGTTTGATGACAAGGATCCTGTAACATGATACTATAGATGGGGCAATATTTCGATCTCCATAATGTGCAAAACACACAAAAGGTATGCATTGCGACTTTATATTTGTAACCCAATCAGTTTATATGGTATTGATGGATTTTCTCTCATAAACAAATTGTCACTTGGGAAATTTTTACGGAAGAAATGATAGCACATTATGAGGATACAAAAAGAAACACTTGTTTTATCCAATTGATAAATCTCAAAAAAAAGGGTTCAATGATGGAGCACATTGAGGACTTCCAAAAATTGAATATAAGGGTAAAAGATATTCCAAAGGAACATAGGATTGATGTGTTCATAAGGACTTTGAAGGATACCATCCAACATGAGGTTCACCTTTGGGTTCACCTTTGGGAACCTGATTCATTGGAGAAGGCATTTAGGTTGGCAAGAAAAATGGAAAGCAAAATTATGGCAACAAGGAAGCCTACCATTCACAACTATAAATATGGAAGTGTTGTTTCCCTTAGCCTTCCACAACCTACAAGGTTGACACCACAACAATTGTAAGAAAAAAGAGAAAAAAGGATTTGTTACAGTTGTGATAGAAAATACACTAAAGGTCATAAGTGTGCTGAGAAGAAATTAATTTACATAGATTGTGAAGAGGAGGAAGAAAATGAACAAGAAACATCAAAAGAAGAGGATATACACCAGGAACAAACCCTGGAGAAAGAAGAAATGAATCCGACCATATCTTGTAATGCATTGGCTGAAATTACCACTCCTCAAACTATTAAGATAGAAGGACATATCAAGAAGAAAAAGGTAATAATGTTGATTGATTCGGGCAGTGCCCATAATTTTATTCATTGTAAGATAACTAAGGAATTGAGTTGCTTCCTATATCCAAAACCAGAGTGTTAAGTGATGGTTGCAAGTGGAGGAACCATAAATTGCTCTGGAAAGTGCCATAACATCAATCTATCCATGGGAGAATATGTATTGAATAGCCCAATGATTTCCGTTCCAATAGGTGGTGTTGATGTTGTACTAAGAGTCCAATGGCTACAATCCTTGGGTACAATAGCTTTTAATTTTCACAAACTTTTAATGAAATTTTCTTTGGAAGGAAAGGAAGTTGAATTAAGGGGTATCATAGGGAAACTAGGAAAGATAATCAACTCTAATGGAATTACAAAGCTTCTAAGGAAAGAACAACGAGACATAATTGCACAATTATGTTCTTTAGAGGTTCCCACATCGAAACCATCTATTTCTATAGATCTCCAAAAAGTCTTGGACAATCATTCCAAGGTATTTGAGACTCCCAAAGGCCTCCCACCTATTTGTGATAATGATCATGCTATTCATTTGATTCCAGGAAGTGTTCCTCCAAACATCAGGCCATACAAATATCCATATGCCCAAAGGGGTGAAATTGAACGTATGGTTGCAGAAATGCTAGAGTTTGGTATAATTATATAACCAAATTCGATAAATGAAGCAAGGGATGAATGGAAGAATGACGAAGTAGGGTGGGAACTCATTCAAAAGTTTTATAAGATCCCAGTTCAAACAATATTTCCAAAACTTGACAAGGAAGGAAAAATCATATTGGAACCTGAAGCAGTCACATAATTGAGAAATCGACAGTTACGAAATCGATCAATTTCAAAGTATCTCATTAAGTGGAAGAACTTACCCACTAAAGATTCTGCATGGAAGGATGATAATTTTATACAAAATCATCCAAAACTACTCAAGTGTTGAGGACAACACTTTTTGAAGGAGAGGGGCATGTTAGGTCCCTATACTACTAGTGTAACACCTCATTGTTATTAGTGCAACCCCCTTTGTTATGAAACCAGCTCACAAAAAGATAGAAAAGAGAGATCAATGCCTTAGAATTCAACCTCTTCGAGGGGGCAACCTCCTTTAGATTACACAAATGAATAATTCTTGGATGATTCAAATGACAAAACCTCCTTTCTATATATAGGAGTCTATGGAGTCACAATATAACCCATCCGACCTAACAATAATAATATAAAGCCACAAAAATAACAATAGAGGGATTCTATGGGGCACATTAATAAAAATATGGGGACAATACGGGCTCAACAATATTAATAAGGGATACAACTACAATAGTAATGGGGTAATCACTAGTATTATAGGGACCTAACATGCCCCTATCCTTCAAAAAAGTGTTGTCCTCAATGCTTGAGTAGTT